>JXPL01078829.1:10934-21442 GCA_001015235.1 Sphyracephala brevicornis | reverse complement strand
AACTGCTACAAATCTACTACCATTATTGCTCGGGTGCTACAACATATTGTACTCAATTACAAATATATTGCTTTATAATGTAATCGTCTTAAATTTACTACTGATATTAATATTTTGACATTGCCGATGTCAAATCATGCCAAAATGTTTTGTGTCGCTATTATCACTATCATTTGAATACCATACAACAACAAACCAATCATCATCATAAATATCATAAAACTCCTTGTAATAAATTTGCAAATCACAACAAATGTTTCAAATATCGAAATTAATATTAAAACACAATTTTAAATAACTAGAGTAGTAATGCTGAAACATTTGCGGTAAAGTATTGTATATATTAAAAAATATATTAAAAAATTATATTGCATTTATATTCATACCTCCTATACATTATTATCATAGCGTACTGAACCATTTTTAAATAATTTGCATTCATATTTTTTTTCATAAAATTTCAATTATTATATTTGACTTAGAGTTTTTAGAGAAATAATAAGGTGGTAGATAATTATAAATTGTTTATAATTTTCCCTAAGATTAAGTGTTATTTGTTTTTAATTTAAATATAATAAAATAAATAAATCAATTAATTTAAAAAGATGCCCGTGCCAAAAATATATAATTAAAAAATAAAAAATTATTTTTCAAAAATATACATGGGTTGGGTTTTAGAAATTAAAATACTTTTAATAAAGCAGAAGTATAGTTTTTTTTTAACTAAAGGTAATTTAAATTTTACTGTAAACTGCTGTATGTACTCCTACTTTACTGAAATAATTGCTTTAATGAGTATTTAGTAAATTATATAATAGTGTGTATGAAAGTGCAATTGGGATTTCAAGTGTTTCTATACATGTCAAAGGTTTAGATTTTAATTATGAGAAATAAATAGATTCCAAAAACATATGACACAAAATTAATTTTAACTGTAGTGGAAATGGAAATAATTCTAAACGATATTTCTTACCAATACAGTTGCTATAATTTTTACCAGATACCGAAACCAGATTTCAAAATTTTGGATACACAATATATACAATATACTTTATATCCAAATTTATCTATAATTTTGAATACTGGTAAAAATTTCGTACCAGAAAAGTTTAATAATATATTAACACCAATTAAAGTTTTATTTTAAGAATTCATTTATTCTAACGTGGAGTTTGGAACTTTAATTGAGTATCGGTTCAAGTTTGTGTCAAGCCAAAGCAAAGGATCTTCAAATTGAAATGAATTGATAACGCTGACTGAGAGTAACATTAACAGTTCAGCTTAAATCAAATCACCACAATCAAATCAATCTCAGAATGCAATGAATGAACTACGTTTTTAAAACAATTAATTTTTCAGAATTTACAATTAAATGCCAAGAAAGCATATAAAATCCAATGTAATGTACAGGGTATGTCAAAGCAAGAGTGTTTAAATGATTCTCATATCGAAACATCGAATATGCTAATTGCGAATTACGGAGGTCGGTGTATATTTTTAAAGGTATACCATGAAAAGTAACAGTAGTTAGGTTGTAATTAATTTGTTGTAAAATCAGAACAAGTGTAAAATTTAGAATAGAATAAGTAAATTTTAAATAGTAAATTGTAAATTTTAAATACTAGTAATTATTATTACATTTATCATTGTAAAACATTGTAAATAATATTTAATGCATGTTTCATTTTGTAACTTTTACTAATATTTGCTATTTTCTTTTTATGTTACAGTTTTGCTTAAATGTTGCTTGTCTTTGCATTTCTCCTTGAATTTAAATTTGAAAAACTATTTGCAACTGATGTTGAAATAGTAAACATACATAAATATTCAAGTAAATAATAATAAGTATGTTTTATTCCTTATATTATTAATTTTAGGGTGAATTGGAGCAACAACTTCTGCAAGCCAATCCGATATTGGAAGCTTTTGGCAATGCTAAAACTGTGAAAAACGATAACTCATCACGTTTTGTAAGTTACAAATATTCTACATAGAACGAGTAGTTTTACTAATTTTATTTATTTGTATGCATTGCAGGGTAAATTTATACGTATTAATTTTGATGCCTCCGGCTATATCTCAGGTGCAAATATTGAGACATATTTGTTGGAGAAATCGCGTGCCATTCGTCAAGCCAAAGATGAACGAACATTCCATATATTCTATCAATTACTTGCTGGCGCTTCGCCTGCTCAACGTGAAAAATTCATACTTGACGATGTCAAATCGTATCCATTCCTTTCCAATGGTGGTTTGCCTGTACCTGGTGTTGATGACTTTGCCGAATTCCAAGCGACTGTTAAGTCAATGAACATTATGGGCATGACCAATGATGACTTTAATTCCATATTCCGCATAGTCAGCTCTGTATTACTCTTTGGTTGTATGAAATTCCGCCAGGAGCGTAATAACGATCAAGCAACATTACCTGATAATACAGTGGCGCAGAAAATTGCTCATTTGCTTGGCCTTGGTGTTACTGATATGACACGCGCTTTCCTTACGCCACGCATAAAAGTCGGTCGTGATTTTGTTACGAAATCACAAACTAAGGAGCAAGTTGAGTTTGCCGTAGAAGCAATTGCGAAAGCATGTTACGAACGCATGTTCAAATGGTTAGTGAATCGTATTAATCGTTCGCTAGATCGCACCAAACGTCAAGGTGCCTCTTTTATTGGCATTCTTGATATGGCTGGTTTTGAAATTTTCGAACTGAATTCGTTTGAGCAGTTGTGTATTAATTACACAAATGAAAAACTGCAGCAACTTTTCAACCACACAATGTTTATACTCGAGCAAGAGGAATATCAACGTGAGGGCATTGAGTGGAAGTTTATTGACTTTGGCTTGGATCTGCAGCCTACCATTGACCTCATCGATAAGCCAGGCGGTATTATGGCATTGCTTGATGAGGAATGTTGGTTCCCAAAGGCTACTGACAAGACATTTGTGGACAAACTTGTTTCAGCCCACTCAATGCATCCGAAATTCATGAAGACCGACTTCCGTGGTGTAGCTGATTTTGCTATTGTGCATTATGCTGGTAAAGTCGACTACTCGGCCGCTAAATGGCTTATGAAAAATATGGATCCATTGAACGAAAATATTGTTTCGCTATTGCAAGCTTCACAAGATCCATTCGTTGTAAATATATGGAAGGATGCGGAAATTGTTGGCATGGCTCAGCAAGCTTTGACCGATACGCAGTTTGGCGCTAGAACGCGTAAGGGTATGTTCCGTACCGTTTCGCATTTGTATAAGGAACAGCTGGCTAAACTTATGGACACTTTACGCAATACGAATCCCAACTTTGTGCGTTGCATTATACCAAATCACGAAAAACGTGCTGGTAAAATTGACGCGCCTTTGGTGCTCGATCAACTTCGTTGTAATGGTGTGCTAGAAGGTATTCGTATTTGCCGCCAGGGCTTCCCCAATCGCATACCGTTCCAAGAGTTCCGTCAACGTTACGAGCTTCTTACGCCAAATGTTATTCCAAAAGGTTTCATGGATGGCAAGAAGGCTTGCGAAAAGATGATACAAGCACTGGAATTAGATTCAAATCTGTTCCGTGTTGGACAATCGAAAATATTTTTCCGTGCTGGTGTGCTAGCACATTTGGAAGAAGAGCGTGATTATAAAATTACTGATTTAATTGTAAATTTCCAAGCTTTCTGCCGCGGTTTCTTAGCACGTCGCAACTACCAAAAACGTTTGCAACAATTGAATGCTATTCGCATAATTCAGCGCAATTGTGCGGCATACTTGAAGCTACGCAATTGGCAGTGGTGGCGTCTCTATACTAAAGTGAAACCTTTATTGGAGGTCACCAAACAGGAAGAGAAACTTGTACAGAAAGAAGATGAACTAAAACAGGTGCGTGAAAAGCTCGAAACCTTGGCTAAAAGTACGCAAGAGTATGAAAGAAAATATCAGCTAGCGTTGGAGGAGAAAACAAACTTGGCTGAACAATTGCAAGCAGAAATTGAACTTTGTGCAGAGGCAGAAGAATCGCGTTCAAGGCTAATGGCTCGTAAGCAGGAGCTTGAGGATATGATGCAAGAGCTAGAGACGCGTATAGAAGAGGAGGAGGAACGTGCATTAGCGCTCGGCGTGGATAAGAAAAAACTTGAGCTGAATATACAGGATCTTGAAGAACAATTGGAAGAGGAAGAAGCTGCACGCCAAAAGCTGCAACTAGAAAAAGTGCAGCTTGATGCTAAAATTAAAAAATACGAGGAAGATCTTGCGCTTACGGATGATCAGAATCAGAAGCTTATTAAAGAGAAAAAATTATTCGAAGAACGTGCCAATGATCTTTCACAAACACTTGCAGAGGAAGAAGAAAAAGCGAAGCATTTAGCAAAACTCAAAGCGAAACATGAAGCCACAATTGCCGAATTGGAAGAACGAATGCATAAGGATCAACAGCAACGGCAAGAAACTGATCGTACCAAACGTAAAATTGAAACTGAGGTTGCCGATCTTAAAGAGCAACTGAACGAACGTCGTGTGCAAGTCGAAGAGTTACAAACACATCTCTCCAAGAGAGAAGAAGAGCTGACACAAACTTTAATGCGTATTGACGAGGAATCCGCTGCTAAAGCCATCGCACAAAAGGCACAACGCGAACTTGAATTGCAATTGGCTGAAATTAATGAAGATTTGGATGCCGAAAAAGCTGCACGTGCCAAGGCTGAAAAAATCAGACGTGATTTGGGCGAAGAACTAGAAGCACTTAAAAACGAATTACTTGATTCTTTAGATACAACAGCAGGTTAATTGTTAATTTTTTTTTCGAATATTTAAAATGTTATTTTTATAATGGTTTTATCTTTATATAATATAGCACAACAAGAGCTACGCTCCAAGCGTGAACAAGAGGTGGCGACACTTAAGAAATCCATAGACGATGAGACGCTTAATCACGAAAACTTACTGGCGGATATGCGACATAAGCATTCGCAAGAATTAAATGTTATAAACGATCAGTTGGAGAACGTGCGTAAGGCCAAGACTGTGCTGGAGAAAGCCAAAACAACGTTGGAAGCGGAAAATGCTGACTTAGCTACAGAACTGCGTAGTGTAAACAGTTCACGGCAAGAGAATGACCGTCGCCGCAAACAAGCAGAATCTCAAATCGCAGAACTGCAGGTAAGGTCTATGCAAGTAATTTGATCAGTTTTAAGATGACTTCACCTTGCGGTGTATTGTACAATTTTATTCCATTTATTTATGTATTAAGTTAAAAATTATTTTAATTTATTTATGTACATATATTCTGCGACCACACAATTTTACTTTTTAAAATTTTCAGCGGTTAAGTTATAATTGTTGCAATATTATGAACAACAAACATAGTCAAGTAGTTACTCGTTCTACACTGCATTTTCTATATCTCCTTGAATATAAAATGAACAAAAACAATTAATTCGGCTCATTAGAACCTGTGGTTATGAGTTGTAATGACTGACGTTAAAATTATGTTATTTAATATTTACAATATGTATTTATTTTTCAAATTTAAATTTAAACGTTTGGTAATATAAATTTGCTAATGCCTTTTGTTTTACGTTGACTTCGTTTCACAATAGATCAAATTGGCTGAAATTGAACGCGCTCGTTCTGAATTGCAAGAGAAATGCACAAAACTGCAGCAGGAGGCAGACAATGTAACGAATCAATTAGAAGAAGCTGAGTTAAAAGCAACAGCCGCTGTGAAATCTGCTAGTAATATGGAGTCTCAATTGACAGAAGCTCAGCAATTGCTTGAAGAGGAGACGCGTCTAAAATTGTCGCTTAGTTCCAAACTACGCCAACTTGAATCTGAAAAAGAAGCACTACAGGAACAGCTGGAGGAAGACGAGGAAGCGAAGAGAAATAACGAACGTAAGTTAGCTGAACTTACAGTGCAAATGCAGGAAATTAAGAAGAAGGCGGAGGAAGATGCGGACTTAGCAAAGGAACTTGAGGAGGGTAAAAAGCGTTTGAACAAGGAAATTGAGGCCTTGGAGCGCCAGGTAAAAGAACTGCAAGCACAGAATGATCGTTTGGATAAAAGTAAGAAGAAAATACAATCAGAATTGGAGGATGCCACAATTGAACTGGAAGCGCAACGCACTAAGGTTAGTGACTTACTTATATAAACACACATATAATTGAAGGAATTACTTTATATGTCTTATTTATTTTATTATTCAATGCAGGTTTTGGAATTAGAAAAGAAGCAAAAGAATTTCGATAAAATATTGGCAGAAGAGAAAGCGATATCTGAACAAATTGGACAAGAACGTGATACTGCGGAACGAGAGGCGCGTGAAAAGGAAACCAAGGTGCTATCGTTAACTCGTGAATTAGATGAAGCATACGACAAAATTGATGATCTGGAAAACAAAAGAAAATTGTTGCAAAATGAACTTGATGACTTGGCCAATTCACAGGGTACAGCTGACAAAAATGTACACGAATTGGAGAAGGCGAAGCGTTCACTAGAAACACAACTGGCTGAGCTTAAATCACAAAATGAAGAACTTGAAGACGATTTGCAATTAACAGAAGATGCCAAACTGCGTTTGGAGGTTAATATGCAAGCGTTACGTTCGCAATTCGAACGAGATCTGCTTGCTAAGGAGGAACAGGCCGAAGAAAAACGCAGAGGTTTAGTAAAACAGTTGCGTGATCTTGAAGCGGAATTGGATGAAGAACGCAAACAACGTACCGCAGCCGTGGCGGCGAAAAAGAAACTTGAAGGTGATCTAAAAGAAATTGAAACTACAATGGAGATGCACAATAAGGTAAAGGAAGATGCACTTAAACACGCAAAGAAATTGCAAGCGCAAGTTAAGGATGCGCTGCGTGATGCTGAAGAAGCTAAGGCTGTTAAAGAAGAACTTCAAGCAGCTAGTAAAGAAGCTGAACGCAAAGTTAAAACCCTGGAAGCCGAAGTCATGCAATTGACTGAGGATTTGGCCAGTTCAGAGCGTGCACGTCGCACAGCAGAAGCAGAACGTGATGAACTTGCAGAAGAAGTATCTTCGAATGGCAGCAAATGTTCATTGATGATCGATGAAAAACGTCGTTTGGAAGCCAGAATAGCAACACTTGAAGAAGAATTAGAAGAAGAGCAGTCCAACTCCGAAGTGCTATTGGATCGCAGCCGTAAAGCGCAATTACAAATCGAACAACTTAGCACAGAACTGGCCACTGAAAAATCGAATTCTCAAAAGAGTGAAAATGCACGTGCCTTATTGGAGCGTCAAAATAAGGAGCTTAAAGTGAAACTTGCCGAAATTGAGACAGCTCAACGCACCAAGGTTAAAGCGACAATTGCTTCGCTGGAAGCTAAAATCGTAAATCTTGAAGAGCAGCTCGAAAATGAGGGCAAAGAACGACTTCTGCAACAGAAAGCAAATCGCAAAATGGACAAGAAGGTGAAAGAACTTACAATGAACATTGAAGACGAACGTCGACATGCGGATCAATATAAGGAGCAAATCGACAAAGTATGTACAATAGAAATAAATAAGCTAAAGAATTCTTCATTTAATTATGGTTTCTTATTATTTTCACAGCTCAATAATCGCATGAAATTACTTAAACGTAATCTTGATGAGGTAGAAGAGGAATTACAAAAGGAGAAGACGCAGAAACGTAAATATCAACGCGAATGTGAAGATATGATTGAGAGTCAAGAGTCCATGAATCGTGAAATTAATTCGCTCAAAACGAAACTTAGGTAACTGAAATAACTAAAATACCCACATTACTCCATTTTACATAAAAAGTTTAGGGCTATAATTTTTAAATTTTTCAACTTATTTTTTATTTTGCTAAAATATTTTAATAATTTATTTTATTTGAATATATATAAACTTTATAAAATAGATCAATACAAGTTGCCGAAACTGAAAAAGCTAAAGCATACTCACCCAAAAAGGATGCTACGCTCATAATGAACTGTGAGGGTCTTTTGCAGACAAAATAATGCAGTATATTAAACAGAAAAATATATAAAAATAAATAATTTCCTAGTCATCGACGTTTAGTCACTTGTAAAACATTTTGTAAGTCGCGCCTTCAAGGTTAATAGGTTTTCTTCAAATTTGCTTGTCTGCACAATATAAAATCCACTGTATTCTTTTTAACACGTATCAAAAAAAAAAACGGCCCCAACCATGTTTTTGTTTTACAAACATTTTAAAATTGTTAACTGACATAGATTTTGGTTTTAATAGACTTATTTATTTCGTCAACACGGATTAATGCATGTTTAAACTCCCACTTGATATTCCCAAATAATAATTTTTATTTAAAGTTAGTACGTTTTGCATGTTACCAAATGATTGTAGTTTGCATATTGTACTTTAGAGTTTGAGATCCTTGAAACATATTACAATTAAAATCTTGAAACATATCGAAGACACAAACATGTAAATTGTATTATGAGTTAACATGATAAAATGATGTTAATTGTAATTTAGGTTTAAAATTAGTATGGTCAGTATAAACATATGTATTTATAAACAATACAAATTTTAATGATTTTACTCGAAACATAGTTTGTAACTGATTCTGAACAAATGTTTACATAGTTATGGTTATGCTGTTCAATATACACATCTTTAGTATTTATCAATTTGTTACACATATAATAATATACGTGTGCATATTTGTATATATTTATAATAAACAATTTAACAAAATGCTGATTTCAATCGGAATTCATTCTGTGTTTCAAAAACAACGACATTCAAACAAACTAAAAATTATCTAAAAATTTCAAATTTACTTCGTTCAATATACATATAACCTTATTGTAACATTTTGTATTTAGTTTTTTTCCTTAGAAGAACTATTGTACCAATTTATATAAACTTCCAAAATAGTGCATAATTTTTTATTTTAGTCAAATTATTGTTTTATTTTAAATTTTTTAATTTCAGTCAAATTATTGTTTTTTTAATTTTATGTTTTTATTTTACACTTAATTTTTTGTTTGCACGTTAAATAATTGTTTTTTTTTACCATTACCACACTTTAAATATATATAATAATCATAAAATTATTTAATATTACAGACGCACTGGCGGCATTGGTCTTAGTTCGAGTCGTCTAACCGGCACACCATCCAAACGTGGCGACGACAGTTCTTCGGTGCAAGATGAGTCATTAGACGGTGATGATTCGGGAAATTGATGTGTTAATTATTTAAACATATAAATGTTTTCTATCAACTTACACTTGTATTACTTTCTGTTGTTTTTTTATTATTGAATTTTACTTATTTTTATAGAAAGAATAGTATACAAATGAATTGAAAGTAATTATTGGCAAATTGTAAAACAACTAAAAAACAGCGCTAAATTTTTTACACAAATACACATACCTACATACATATATTTTACTTATTCACAGTTGTATCTGCGTATTATATAAACTATACCTTAAACAAAATTGCTGCATAATTTTATACATTTTTATAAATAAAGAGATTTATATAAAATAAATTAAACGAAAAAGAAAAAAGTATTGAAAACTACTGCATTTAACATTTTAATGTACTAATTTTCTAAATAATATTTTGTTTTTAACTATATAAGAATTGTATATTTATTTGGAGTTTCGAATACAAACTTAACAGAAACACACTCATCGATACACACATGAAACATGTACGTTTTTGCCTTATTATTGCTGCAAGTATGTTCTTGTTATTGGCTTATTAAAATATTTTAAAATTTTTTTTTTTTTTAATTTTACCTATTAACTTATTGTTCATTATTTATGTTTTTCTCTAAAAAAAATAAAAAAATAAATTTATTTTGATTCATATGCATGTTCGAGTTCAATGAGATACACACAAATATACATAATATACACAAAAATGTTTTATTAAATTAATGTTTTTTTTATTTTAAATTTGTATTTTTACTATTCTAATTGAGTGCTTACAATTTCATAAGCACTTGCATATATTTTTAAATTTTTAATAAAACAAAACTTGCAATAAAATCAATTATATAACAAAACAGCGAAAATAACAAATTTTTATATAGGCCACGAAAATTAAATGTGAATTTACATACTTAAAACTAATAAACTAATATTAATTAAAAAATTTAAAACAATATGCATTATTAATTTAAATCATACAATGAACAAAAAAAAAATTTATTAAAAAGAAAATACTAATGGCATTTAAGCTTGGTCTTAGTAAAGAAAATACAGGGCTTTTCAATATAAATGTGTCTTCACACATTTATAGCTCTCTACGCCTCAACTATCAGAACGATTAAAATCAATTATCAATCAAATTTTATACATGAATAAAATATACCAGTTTATATACATATATATACACAAATAAGGTTTAAATTGTTTCATATTGAATTAAACTAAGTATTAAATATTAAATAAAAATTGTTAGTAACTGTTTAAATAATAATAACAGTCGAAATATGAATATATTAATAAATAATTTTAGCATTTTATACGATTATAATAAAATA
>JXPL01078268.1:0-14085 GCA_001015235.1 Sphyracephala brevicornis | reverse complement strand
ATTTATTCTCTGTTCATAACTATAGTCTCGCTACTTCGCAGCCGTTCTATTCTTCATATAGAATTCGATAGAAACCAATACTCTTAGTTCCTGAAGCACTCTAGCGGACAACTCCCTCCCGTCTTTCATGCTTGCTTTGCTCGCAGCATTTGCGGAACTATGTTGTCTGATAATCGGTCTGCAATTTGGTTTTTCAGCAACGTCCGTTCTATCTTATAATTAGGGCAATAAAAGAATATGTGCTCTTAATTTTCATTTCCATTTTTACAAAATGTACAAATTTCTGCATCATGGTCGCCATACTTCTAGAGATACTCTCTGAAACAGTCATGGCCAGTCAGAAACTGTATCACATAGAAGTCAACGTTGTTTTCTATCAACTCAGTTTTGAACATTCTTGATGGGTCTGTGCGTGCATCGTCCTTTGGTTGGTGCAATTCTGCATTTTTGTCAAAATTAATTAATATTACAGATTTGTGAAACGTAATACGTTAAGGCACTATAACAATAGCCCACACCGTCTGTCCACTAGGTTGGTTGGTAAGCATAATGTTCTTGCTAGGCTATACTTGAAATACTAATATAGGTCTTTGAATCTGTTGCTTGCATGCTTAAGCTGTGAATTGCTGATTCATTATGCACATGGCTCAAGACAGCTCCACTTCTAAAAACACAAGCTAAAAACAGTTGAGTGTCTGACGAATGGTCAGAAACGAGCTGAAAAGTTACGGCATAACATGGCATGAAGCAGTAAGTGCTGTCCGTTGGAAGTATTGCGTTAAAGCCCTATACGCCCAAGCGAAGTAGTACACCTAGAAAAGTAGAATGATGAGAGGGAAAATGGAAAAGAGAGTATTCAGTTTCTAAGATGGAGCAGAAAAATAGAATCCACAAACGAGAGACTACTATTAATTGTGTGACGACTTGTAGTCATTGACTTATGCCATATCGAGGTACTTTGAAGGTCTATAAGCAGTATTTAACAACAGAATACTTCATAATTTATTTGCAAGAATCCACCAATTAGCTTTGTGTTGATATCAAGCATCACAGCCAATATCCAAGTATTATAGATGATAGTTCTGTAAGGCTGTTGTGAAGATAACAGGTGAAGAGTAGGTGAGTGAATTGATATTAAGTTGATATTAAGCACCATGATAGTTCTGTAAGGCTGTGCTGAAGATAACAGGTGAAAAGTGAAAAAAATGATGGGATTCCGTTAAAATATTTTGCAATATATAGAATATTCAGAACAAATCAGCTTTTTTTTATATATTGTTTCAAAGTTTTTGGGGGTTCTGAGGCGAAAAATACGTTAGAGTTGTCTATTTTAACCAAATGAATGATAAAAAATCTATAACGTAACGACATGAAAATCAATAAAATTGAGAATATTTAAGAGAAATTTATAGAAAAACAGGTGGAATGTATTTTTGGCCTATTTTTGCCTATTTTAGAGCATTTTTCAATATTTTATTTTATCAAAATTTTTTTTTTTAAATTATATTATACAATTAATTAAATTAAACTAAACTTAATAAATAACGATGAATCAACCTTTTTTTTACGAGTTTCATTCAAAGTCTAAGTCAAACTGTCATCGTTAAAGACCAACATCGAATCGAAAGGAACCCTTGTAACGATTCTGCATTTTTAAGATCGTTTGATGAAATCGTTCGCCTTGCTCGCCTGTTTCGATGGATAGCTGTTTTTCAAATGGAGATGAGCATGAAACAAGTGCAATTTACGCCAATTCCTGCGAACGAAGTCATCATATCATAGCATAGTGCTTAATTTTTCAGGATGTACGAGTACTTACAAGTAGCAAATTTGCCAATATTTGTTGATCACTGACATACTCGTAAACTAAAAGGTAAGGCGCACTGCGAACGTGTGTGATCTATTGTGCGCCCTTCTGTTAAACTGTAGGCACAAATGAAGTAAAACTATGCAACAGTGGAGTGGTGCTATGTTTATTATGTGATGTTCAAGATGAAGGAGAGCCTAGTACTATCGAAAGCAACACATCTAGCTTATATTTATGTGTACTGGGTTCGAGTTCACAGTATCTGCCATTGACATTTTTTATTATTTATTTATTCGCAGGAAGGAAGAAGGAAAGGCATGTTGCCGGCTATGCCAATCGCTTAAGGATCCTCTGAGTTATGCCAGCAGACATACTTCTCTACACTGATACAAGCAGCTGTGTTTACCTGTGTACATAGAGTGACAGTTTCCTATTTTTCGGGAATGTTGCCTTCGGAATACGTTATTTTTCAGATGGGTCTCATATTCTGTCACTTTCTTTATTGCTGCGCCTATATTTTCGACAACATTTCTCGTGTTGTTACCCTGCCAAATTGAGTTGCAGGTATTTTAGACGAGAATATTTTGAAGCAAATAGCGTTAGGCAAGACGCTAAGGTCTCCTCAATACTCCTCTGCTATCTTAGACGAGAATATTTTGAAGCAACTGACATTAGGCAAATAGCTAAGACCTCCTCAATACTCCTGTGCTATCTTACGAATATTTACACACATAAAATATTATTAGCTTCTTTAATGAAGTTATTTGGTTCATAATGGTGCTCCATTATAAGGATACACTAGAATTTAAATATTTTGAAATTCTTAAGATACAAATTAAAATTGTTAAATCTTATGCATGCTACGTAGATTGCTCCTCACAAACACACACACAAATAGCTTCAAAGGCACAGATATTCTAAGCAACTCTATTTTGCATAATTTTGACATCATTTTATTCATAAAAATTTTTTTTCTTTTAAAGAAAGTCCTTTTCCTTTTAGTTGTCTCCCAACATTGACCACTTAAAGCGATGCCACTTGATATGTGCAGTACGTTGTGCACGTTTGTGTGCATGTATGTATGTGTGGCCTGAGGCTGACGATTTAAAACTAAACTTCATCAGATTACAACAAAAGTACCCAAAGCGATTTTTCGTAAAATATATGGGTGAGCGCGTCATATATTAAGAGTTTAAAAAGAAAAAGGATTCAAACGAAAACTACAACTGAAATTGCAAGTAGAAGCGCTACAGTCGGTTGTTATAAACTGCATTGAAGGGCATATAAAGTTTATTTTTTTTTGTTGCAATAAAGAAATTATTTTCGTATATACACAGTGAAAACTCTATTGGTGAACTTTTGTTCGCCTTAGAGGTGTGTTGTTAAGTTGTTTCGTAAGACGGTAAAAAAATTGGTTTTAAGGAAAGCATTCGTCACTTATTTTGTAAGTGGTTATTGTATTAGAGGTTCAGGAATACCCATTAATAATAACAATAAGGGACAAAAACTCCCGCAGGAGCTGTGCGCTTTTTGACCGCAAGGTGGGTCTAGGAATACCCATTGGTTTTACCAAGAATTTGCATAGTAGTTCCTTCGGTGAAGGGAGAATAAGAATATTACCGAGTTAGTTATGACTACCTCTTGCACTCTAGTATAGGAGTATAGAGCTCTCACCACAACCGTTGTGTACTGAACAAGTGTAATGGGGACCTACTATTTATAGTCGACACCGAACGACTGAATATTAGAANAATTTACTATTTATAGTCGACTCCGAACGACTGAATATTAGAAAGTTTCTTTGGCAGTTATTAATCTTGCTGGTATTGCCAGTACTAGGCAAGATGTGACTAATAACTACTACTCATGGGCAATCATGCAGTACAGCTAAAAATAACCGCAAGTATGTTTTGCAGGAGCTGCCAACACGCAGAAGCAGAAGAGACGGTATACCGTCTGCACTGTTCATGCCCGGCATTATTCAGACACCGCCAGATTTTCTTCTATAAAAGTTTTCTGGATGTTGTAGAGGAAGTCAGAAATTAATATGCATAAGCTATGGGTTTTTATTAAAGTCTTAGTTTGGTACTCGGAAATGTAAAAAGGGATGCTTAGATCCACTGCGGTAATACAAAGGACCAAGTGGCATGAGTGTGCTGGTAGTTTGTTCACCCAACTTTCCCTTCTACATACCTACTTTTTGCATTTGCATGAAAAATCTCAATTATTATGTTAGTAATAAGATTTTATAAATTGTTGCTAGTTTTCTAAGGAAGAATGTAATAAATAAATGTAATGAAGAAAAAAATTTTATACATCAGAGGTCGGTCTGTGATTGATTGCTTTTTTGTACCTTAAAGTAGGTTGGTTTTTTTTTCTACAATTGTCGGTGGCAGTTCTTTTTTTGCCTTAGGTGGGGAAAGCGTTGAAAGCCAAAGTGTGGAACTTTCACCCACTAAAACCCCACCTGTTCTGCTACCCTGAACCCCGCGGGACCGCATTTAACTTTTGCTTCCTTAGATCCTTCATTATGCACGTTGCGAAATGATGTACTGCGGTCTAGTTTTGGGTCGAGTCCATCATGTGCCTAATGATGTTCACTGGAGCAAGTGGTACCCCCATAAAGTGGCAGTGATAAAACATCATTGTAAAACAGCGACAAATTACAAAAAGCAACAAAAAAACGTGAACCGAAAATAGACACAAAATTTGTATGTAGAAAGCAACAACAAATTTGCTTACCGCGAATATGCATAAAACTCATTGCAAGCGAAAGCAAATAAAAAAATTGCGAACCAAGAACGTGCACAAGCCTCATTGCAAGCAAAAGCAACAAAAAAATTGCGAACCAACACCATGCATAAAATTTCAATGTAAAAAGTAAAAACAAAATTTGGGCTTGAGAAATAGTTTGCATCAAGGGTTTGCGTTCAAAGTCAGTACTACCGCTAGAAGTCACAACAATGTGATCCAATGTCTGGTGTACATAGATATAGTTTAATTTTTTTTTTTAATTTCTAGTTCATGTGAAATAGATTGCATTACAATTTTTTAAATATTTATTCTACAAAAAGTTTTGTTTTAAATGTTTCTTTATAATTAGTTCAACTGTTGGTAAAAATTGGTCCGGAATTTCAATTCTTTGCAGTTTTTCTTAATAATAACAAAAGAGAAATAAGAAGAAATGGTTTGCTGTGACTAAAAACTTGAAAGAGAAAAAACCTAAACAAACAGTAGACGATCTGCTGCCTTTATGTAGGCTAGTATGTCCTTTGTTGAGCAATTACTAATAACTGCAGGAGTCTCTAATTCTTCTCATGTCATTTTCTTTTAATTTCTACACTTTTTTTCAAGACCTCTCGACATTTTGGTTTAGTTCGCAGAAAAAGTGCGCATCAAAATCTGATTTGCTTAAAGTTTATTTGATTTTTTAAAGAAATCACTTCATATTAAGTTAAAAGGATAACAAAAGTTTATGAGGCACTTCGCAGCGTATTGCTTAGTGTACTGAACTAACACTCAGAAGGTTCGTGGTCCAATACCAGCGACGGTCATATCTTGCCTAGCACTGGCAATTCTAGCAAGATTAATAACTGCCAAAGAAACTCTCTAACAATTCAGTCGTTCGGAGACGACTATAAATAGTAGCTGCTCATTACCCCTGTTCAGTACACAATGGTTGTGGTAGAGAGCCCCTTACTTCTATACTGGAGTGCGAAAAGGGGGGGAAAAAAATGAGGCACTTAAAATCTCAACATTTTTTTCATTTTTTGAAATTCAATTTATGCACACGTATAAAAAATGTTTGTCAATGCCATTTGTAAAGTTAACTATAAATTGCTGTTATTCCTTAAATACCTTATCCTTGCTCTGTTTGCGATTTATATAAAATGCTTTTACTTACCGTCGAACCAAAGATGCTCACTTAAAATGTATTTACAGCCGAACGCACTAAAACTTACAAAAGGACAAACGAGTAGATTCTTTACGATTGCGATTAACTTCATTTTTGTATAATAACGAAGTGTCTCTGCAAGGAGCAGTGTGAGTTGAATAGTAAATTTAAGTAAGGAGCAGCACTGTATCCACAAGAGTAAAATGAAATGACAATGGCTAAAGATTAACGCACTTGAAAATGAAACGAAAATGATAAAGATGTAAAAGTCAACGCAGTTAGTGCAGCAAGGAGCACTGCAAAACTTCGAGTTGTGGCAAGCAAATATTATTTAAATGAAAAAAATAATATGAAATAAAATTACCAAAAAAGTTGAAAAGGAAACATTTTGCTTGCGAGGATTTGTTTTCAAGTTTTACAGCAGCTTTTACAGCTCAGTCAAATCCTTTGGGTTGTGCTGCACTGGCATTACCAGGGGCAGTCATCGCTTGTTTTCATTTGCCAAATATTCATTTGCTTTTCTTACAATTTCGTAAACTCGTAGTAATACAATATGTAGCAGCTCTTGTACGCCGAATTTGCATAGCTCTATGCAAATAATATATTAAAAACAACAACTTTATTAAGTTCTCAGTTAGCTGCTTTGATTTATTTATTTATTATTTTTAATGCAAATTTGTGCAAAAATTCAAAAAAATATTTTGTTCATTTTCAGTAAATTGATAGATATTTTTTTTTAATAAATAAATTTACTATCATTCCGGTATAACACACACTGATGCACGCAAACATATTAAAGGCACAAATTTGAAGACTACAATAGTTGATGGGGCATGTCCTTTGCAGTACTTCAGCACAACAATGCAGCTTAAATTGGAAATTCAGTTAATTTAGAAACATCCTTTAATGAGCCTTGTTCAGTACACAATGGTAGTGGTAGAGAGCCTATACTTATATACTAGACTGCTCAATCACAAAAAAAATATATATTGGTGTCCGTCTTAGCGCAGTAGTTTGTTTACTGAACTTACACGAAGAAGTTCGAATTTCAATGCTCGAGGCTGTCCTGTCTTGCCTAGCACTAGCAATGCTATCAAGAATAATAATTGTCAAAAAAACTCTCCAATATTCAGTAGTTCAGAGTCGACTATAAATAGTAGCTTCCCAATACCTTTGTTCAGTACACAGCAATAGTGGTAGAGAACCTATACTCCTATAATGGAGTGTAAAAGAAGAAAAAATTCTATACGCACTGTACATACTTGTAACCAACTACAAACACAGCGTAGAGTTAAAAAAAAGCGAGTCAAATTATAAGAAAGGCATGGAACCTATATATGAGCCTCCGATTCTCAGATAGAGCTCAATTTGATTTCACGTGAATCTCATGCTGGCCATGGAACCTATATATGAGCCTCTGATTCTCAGATAGAGCTTAGTTTGATTTCACCCGAATCTCTTGCTGGCCATGGAACCTGTATTTGTGCCTCTGATTCTCAGACAGAGCTCAGTTTGATTTCACGCGAATCTCATGCTGGCCANAGATAGAGCTCAATTTGATTTCACGTGAATCTCATGCTGGCCATGGAACCTATATATGAGCCTCTGATTCTCAGATAGAGCTTAGTTTGATTTCACCCGAATCTCTTGCTGGCCATGGAACCTGTATTTGTGCCTCTGATTCTCAGACAGAGCTCAGTTTGATTTCACGCGAATCTCATGCTGGCCATGGAACATATATATGAGCCTCTGCTTCTCAGACAGAGCTCAGTTTCTTTTTACGCGAATCTCTTGCTGGCCTTGGAACCTGTATATGAGCCTCTGATTCTCAGACAGAGCTCAGTTTGATTTTACGCGAATCTCTTGTTGGCCATGGAACCGGTTCATGCACCTTAGACATGCTCTTCAGTAAACATTCTTAATATCCTATTAGTGCAGTCGTGTACCATTTAGTTTTCTTTTTTGCATAAACATCTAACCCTACAGATTACCAAATTTTTTTCAATTAATTTTGATGAAGTATTCGATTGAATGAGTTGCACGAGCAGAAATTTTAAGTTCGCAGGACTAGTATGCAGCCAGCAGGCAAATGACTACAAAGTTCACAACACAGCAGGGATTTGTTTTAAAAATTGTTTTGATTTACATTTGCTCATTTTTATGTTTGCAGTTGAAATTCGTAGATCAAAGTTCAGCATGCCAAATGCAAAAAAAATGCAATAAGCAGAACAAGGCCGGAGGTGCATGACAACTGCATGTATATAGTAGGTGGGTGTGTGAGTTTCCTTTCTCCTTAATGTTAATTTGATTAAAGAAATTTAAAGTACAGTCCTTGCTCTTTTGTAATTTTAAACTTTAAAGTATATTTTGCGAGTAATTCTTCAATGAATGCAACGAGTGTGTCGCTTATAAAGCATTTCTTATACGCACGTAATCACAATAATTTACATAAACATATTAATGTTAATGCTTGAATAAATTTAACAACAATTTCTAAAATCCTGTTCGATTTTTATACGTATTCCTGAATTCATATGTATTCGTGCACTAAATGTTTAATGTTCATTTTCATCAACTCTTTTGACGATGAAACACAAAAAGATGTTGAACTCTTTATATGTAGATGAATACGTATTCCAATATAAAAGAAATACCCTAGTCGACAATAAGAATACTCGTAGAAGTTTTTGTTGTGGAATACAGGCTACCAAAATATAGAAATGTTTGCCAACGTTCCATAGACAGCGAGATGAAAGAGTTTTCGATATCGCCTATGATTCAGAGAGGTGAAGTAATTTTTTGTGTTAAATATATATCAGATAGATAATGAATCATTCATTATCAATTATAAAACAGAGAGAAAATGGAATGCTGACTGTCGTTTGCGAGTCAGAAAGACTTTGACAGAAGAAATTTTCATTTTTTCATTTTCATTTTCATAAAACGGAAAACAGAAATGGAATTTTCGCTGTCAAATGTGAAGGAAACATATAAGCGAATTTTCGTTGACGGCTGAGTTCAAGAAAGATATAGGAATTTTCACCGAAGTCTGCAGGCCAAGAATTATTGATGAAGATAAAGAAAAATTAACGAATCTTGTACTACGAATAAGATACAGAAAGACTTAAAAATTTTCAACCAAGTCTGCAAGCAAAAAAGATGAAAGAATTTTCGTTATTAAAATTGAGATGGAATTGAAAAAAGTTGAAGGTGTTTCTGACGACGGATGAGGTCCAGATATATATAGAAATTTTCACCGAAATTTGCAGGTCAAGAAGTTGAAAGAAATATAAGAGAAGTAGTGTAGTCAAAATATTGATGGAGATGAAAAAAGATGAAGGCATCCTTTACGACAAATAAGGTACAGAAAGATTTATAAATTTTCACCGAACTCTGTAGACTAGAAGGGTGAAAGAATTCTTTTTGTCAAAATATGGATGAAGTTTAAGAAAGCTGAAGAAGTTTCTTACGACGGATAAGGTACAGAAAGATATACACATTTTCACCAAACTCTGCAGGCCAGAGAGATGAAAGAATTCTTTAACAAAATTTTAGTGGAAACAGATAAAGGAATTTTCATTTCAGGCTAGAGAGATGAAAGAATTTTTGTTCTCAAAATATTGATGGAGATAACGAAAGATGAACGAATCCCTTACGACGGATAAGATACAGAAAGATTTGGCAATTTTCAACGAAATCCGCAAGCCACAAACAAAGTTGTCAATAAGATGAAAGAATTTTTGTTGTAAATATATTAATGGAGTTGAAGATAGATGAAGGATTCTTTTACGTCGGATAAGGTGCAAAAAGATATAAAAATTTTTAACGAAGTCTGCAGGCTAGCAAGAGTTTCTTACGACAGATGAGGAACCGAAAGATATAAAAAAAATTTATCGAAGTTAGCAGGCTAAAAAGATAAAGAAGAAATTTCAGAAGTTTGGCTTAAAGGAATTATTTTTTTTGCTATTGCAAAATTACTCCATACAAGAGGGACAATAACATGTTCTGCTTCAAAATTGAAGGCTGGATCAAGGTGCAGTATATTAGGTTAGGTTAGGTTGTGCAATAGCGCTGAAACGGCTGTTGCCGTTTTCACCTAGACGGATTTTGACGGCTCATGATTTTTCTAATCGTAGCTCTTTATTTTAATTTAGGAACCACTCAGTGGACTTAACGAATCTTATAATTTTATTTATCTCACTTTCCTGAGCCTTTGTGAAATTAGTTAGGAAATGACTACCTAGGTGTTTAAACTGCCTTCTGCTTAGGGCTAGACAGTGACAAAATAGATGCTGCACGCTTTCTTCTTCTTCACTATAGCAGTAGCTTCTGCAGAAGTCGTTTACACTACTCCAAGTATCACGCAAGCCTGCCAATAAGACAGTGGGCTGTGAGGACTTCAATTAGAGCGGCTATGTCCTTGCTATATTGCGATTGCACATGTGCTTAGTTTACGCCACTGCTGGTTAGTTATTCGTATACATTTCTCTTTGATTCTGAGTTTACATGAGTAGAGGGGTATCCCTACCGTGTTGGAATTGGCTGGTTGTAGCCTGCTTTACTAGCTTACCCATCTTGCAATTGCACTCTATATTGCTAAACCCTGGTACTCATAGTAGGTAGGTGCTGAAGTGCTGAGCCATTTCATTGAAAGATCTGCGGCACGCAGCGAGTATTATTGATTACATAGTATTAAAATTAAGGGCTTTGACCGCTGTTTGACTATCCGAGTGTGCACATGCGGAGGAGCCGTATCTTTCACATCCATTTTGGTTTAAGTGTCTCATGGCCTTCTGAATAGCTGAAGGTGCAGTAAAGTTGTTGCTTATTTATTGACTACAATAGTACTATAAGGGTCGATCTGATGTTCAAGAGCTAACACCAGTTGTCTTTTCAGCTCTGTCGTTCTGGCCTTACCTAGGAACATCAAATGCAAAGAACACATTTTTAAGTGTCTTTCTACATAAAGATAGTCTGCGTCTTAGCATTGAACTGTTCTGGAGAGGAGAGTGCTGGGATGGCAGTTAGCGACTTCCAGAGTGATCAGAAATTCTCAAATAATAGAAATTCTGGCTTACAAAAGGGAGTTTAATCGTTTTTTGTTTTCACAGGGACTTTATAGAAGTAGTAAAGAACCAACTCACGGTCATTTTGTTCGGCTACTGTGGAAGTTTTTGTTCCCATAATATTATTTTTATTTAGTATCGAACAGACAACTACTACGCTGCAACATTATCATGTAGGACTATAAATAAGGAACATGCTGTTGATATGCCAAGGAATTATTAAAAAATTTAAAGTTTATTCAATGGATTTGTTAGAAAAAAAATTAAAATATGCTGCAGCGCGTGCATCACAATCTGTCATAGATTATTAAACTATGTTGAATCAACTTAAAATTCATTTCATTTCATGCAATCTTAAAATATAAACAGTTCAGAGAAATAAAACAAGTCAACTTACAGCCGATATCAAAGGAACTTCAATTAAGCACGCTGCAATCAACGTTATTCCTTTTTCCAAATTGTTTAAAATTGCGGGAAAAAAATTGCATTAGGCGTGCAATTGACTGCTGTAATTTGTTGCCCTTTTGCTGCCCTTTGCCGACTTCTAATTAATTATTTACATTTGTAAAACTTTTTTATTTTAGCATATAATTAAAAACCGCAGGAAAAGCTGCACATGTACACAATTTTTTTATGAAACAAACAAACAAACAAACCAACAAACCAATTGGTTTGCACTTCAAATGCATAAATTTGTGTACCTAACGCACTAAACAGCTACCTGCTGCCTGCAGGACCCTCCATAAAACAACAGTGTACGCCATTTGGGCATGTTAAATGAAAAGTTTATAATTAATGTTTAATTATTAAATTTTCACATTTATGAAAATATTTTATGTGCTTGTGAAAGTTTTCTGTTTTGTACAATTTGATTAAATTATTATTATTTAATTTTATTATTTTTAAATTTTATATGTTAATTTTTTTCGTAATCCTTAAAGCGTTTGGCCAACAGCAGTTTGGTGTTGCTCATACGCCACCGTTGTTATTAATTTATTAAATGCTGAATTAAAGCACACTATTTATTTCGCTGAATTGAATTGAAACTGAAATTTAGACATTTAATTTAATTTAGCTAAATAAATACGAGCATTAGTTTGCTTTAATTCAGCAATTATTTAAGTATCGACAATAGAATTTATTTTTTTTAAATAAATTAATTAAATTTTTAAATTTTGCATTTCGAGTTTGTGCGTATACTGCAGTAGCGCGTTGCTAGGATCTTTTGCGCTTTATAAGTGAGAAAAACTGCATATTTTTGTTATTGAATATAAGAAAGAAATAAGTAAAATAAATATAAACAAAAATATATACATTTTTGTGCAGAAAGTTGTATAAATTTCGTTTATATGTTGGCAAGAGGTAAAATTTCTGCATAAGACATAATGAGGAAGGACATTTCTATTACGGTGTTGCAAGCCATTGAGATGAAGTAGTTTAGCTGACAGCAACAAAACAGTAAAAACATGCTAAACTATTTTTGAATTTATTTTTTTATTTTTAAAGGACTTTGAAATAAGTATTTTAATAGTAACAAATATTTATGCAATAAGTCGATGTTTAGTGAATCGGCACATGATTGTTAGGCAGGCACATAAAATTTAAAAAAACCAAAGAAATTATTTGTAAACACTTTTTTTAGTTGATTTTTTAGCCAAAACAACACCGTAATCATGCCTCAACCAGCTTATTCAGCGGACTTGGCCTAATGCGACTTTTTTCTGTTGCCAAAACTGAAAAGAGTTCTTTCATGGATCATGGAGGTTTGTCACAATTGAGAAGATAGCGTAAAATCGCCGAGCACACCAAAACAGTTCTACCTTTACAACTGCCAAATAAAAACTAGAAATGCAAATTAGCTGACAATGTCAATATATTTTGTGTACCAACATAACAAAACAAAAAATTCAAAAATCGCATTTACGTAGCCCGTTTATTTTGAAAAGTCAGCTTTTTTTTGTACAGATCTCGTGTATGATAATATAGTGATACCCAACTCAGCTCTTACGAGCAGATTCCACATAAGGGCAAGCAGAAAGCCTGTAGGTTTCATGGTGCGGGGTGTGCTGCTGGCAAAAGGAAAGGGGAAAGTATCACATTGATTTGAAAATGTCTCTAACAANGATTCCACATAAGGGCAAGCAGAAAGCCTGTAGGTTTCATGGTGCGGGGTGTGCTGCTGGCAAAAGGAAAGGGGAAAGTATCACATTGATTTGAAAATGTCTCTAACAAATGAAAAAAAGACAAGAGCGATTTAAAAGTTCGTTGACAAAATTTTGGTGTAGTGGCTGCTTGAGGGGAGTTAAACATCAATTTATTTTAAGCATTGCGTTGAGAGTTTGTGTAACAACTAAAAAAAAGACAAGAGTGTTTGGAGGAAATGTTCTCACTAATACACTTGTATGTGACACTCATTTGTTGAATTTATTGCTTATTCACATACGTTTGTTTCGTTCTCCCTCACAGCATCCCTTGTCATGCTCCTAACTGCCCACAGCTGTTTTTGCGGGCTCTGATTTTGAGCATCACTATGCTAATAGATAACAAACTTTTCATGAAGACTATGTCTATATAATAAACATATATTACAAAAAATATATATAGCACACAGTGTGTTTCTAAAAGACCTATTTTTTTAAGACAACTCTAACTCTAATATTATGACTGTTAATTTTTAAGCCTTTTTTTTTGTTTGTAGTGTTTGATATTTCTTAATATAAAGACCGGAATCAAAGCTTCAAAATCATTGTTTTTAAAAAAAAAAATTTTCACAGAGCGCTCTTACCGTCACATTGTGTTCAGTGATGAGGTTCACACTTTCGGCTCAGTCGCATTACGAGTTACATTAATCTACAGATAACTCATCAACTACTGATACAGACTGAAAAATGCACTATTTTGTGGGCCGAAGTCATAATAAAGCCATACTTCTTCAAAAACAAAAAAATCAAGCTGTCGGGTGACACTAAAAAAAAAAAAATAAAAAACAAGTTGTAGAGCATTGCTCAATAATTTTTTCTTCTCAAAAGTGCGTGTATATGGTCTGACAGGCGTTTGGTTTCAGCAGAACGACATTGCCCGCAAAACTATCGACTTATCGAGGGATGTGTATGGTGATAAGTTCATCTATAGCAATGGATCTGTATAGATCATGTGATTGAACTTCTTTGAACTATTTTTAACAGATTTTAAAGCCAGTACGATGGAGACATTTGAAAGAGCAAACCTTAGGAAGGACCCATTAGAGAATCCTATAGTAAAGCGTATTTTTTTAAGAGCTTTTAATCTTTAAATTGAAATAAAATAAGCAGAAACTA
>JXPL01077935.1:0-15516 GCA_001015235.1 Sphyracephala brevicornis | reverse complement strand
CCAATGACATCAACAAAGCTATGAAATTCTCGAACAGCGTAGATGCTGGTTCAGTTTGGATAAATTGCTATGATGCTGTAATGCCACAAACACCCTTCGGTGGCTACAAGCACTCAGGCTTTGGACGTGAACTGGGCAAAGACGGCCTGGACAATTATTTGGAAACCAAAACCATAACAATAAAGCTCTTGTAAAAGTTGTTTAAAAAAATGGAAAATATTTTTGTTTTATATTAAGAATTATGTATATTTTGAAATACACAATAGTTAAAAGTTATGAACTATCAATAAAAAGTTATTAATAAATAATAAAATTTTAGTACAAAAGTATAATAATAAATTAAGTATACATAAATATGCAATTGCAGATACTGTAGTATTAAACGGTACATTGTTCGTGTGTTGAAAGAACACATATTTTAATATCAAATTTATATAATTTTTGAGATTTTGGTTTCCTGAGATTTTTTGTGTTTTTAAAAATATCAACATTCAAACGATTCTCTGCGGCGTTTGCACCAAAAGTGGCGTTGCTACTTCGCTTACGTGTGAAACAGCACTATGAAAATCCTCTACGGTCTTTTCTTCATCAACATCTAATGCAGTCGATTGTGGCGTATTTAAAGGCACTTCATGGAATTCAGTTTCTCTATGTATTTTGTTAGCTTTACTTTCATAAAATGTGGGCGCTACATCCACCAATTGAAAATCCACTGCAAATATTAAACGCAACACCATAACCAGTAATGCCAAGCACCATAATCCTAAGCTCAGCATATAAGCTATGCGATAAAGAGTTAAGTACACATCATGGCTGAGTATATGTTGACGTATTGTTGGACGTAGTAGTGACATTGCTTGGCCACAACTTGTAAAATAGGAAAGGAACATATATAACTACATTTTACAATCTAATATGTAAATACCTGATAGCGTTGGGCACACTCAAATTAGCACGCAAATCTGTACAAAATGTTTTTAAGTATCCTGTTGCTAAAATTGTATATATTAGAGAGCTCAGCGCCATGATAAAGAATACTAAAATGGATGGCACTACAATGCGCCAAGGTTTCGGTAGACCCCTACAGGAGATAAGAAGAAATTATTTGCAATTATTAGATACATTGTGGAAAATATTTCATTTAAATAAACGATAAACTGCCGTCTATATATTAAGAAAGAATTGTAAGAAAGCGGCTTAGAAAGAAGTGTTTTATGCTATTATATTTGTAATAATGTTTTCATCAATTTAAATTAAATATTCAACTATAAAGTATACGCAAATTGGAGGACTATTGCAATATGTGGAATGTAAACTTCACCAAGACAGAAATCATGATTTTTGGAAAAGATGGAAGTCTTTAAAAGTGAAAGGTCACTTAATAAAAAATGAGTCAGATTATTGCTATTTTGGAATCAGTTTAAAACACCAAAATAGTATAAATCTCACAAGGAAACTTTTTAATGAGACCAGACATATCAATTGAGTCTAAATAAAGACTATTTCTAGCAACTGCTACCAACTCTACTAAAAAGTAGAGCGATACAGTATTAAAGTGCATAGGTATAGGGATTCTCGCAATTCGAAGAGGTAGATTAGCTACTGCATTATTTTATGAAAAAATACTAAACCTTCTCAGCTTCATTCTTATGATAGAAACAGGAGCAGTTAATGTACATACAGTACGATATGTAATGAAAACTTTGTTTAATTATGATGAAAACCGGTTGCATTGAAAAATATGATAAAAGATGAATTGCTATGGGTGCAAGCATTAAACGAGTAAATATACGAGTGTATAGGGTTGCAGTAATTTCACCTTGATAGGAGCAATACAATTAGAATTTGTTTATAAGAAGCAATAATATACATGCATATTAAAGCACTGCACGAGTGCATTAAAAAAGATTGTAAGCTACTCGTTAAAATAAACGACAATGAATTGGATTCGAGTGCACTCGTGCAGCGCTTTAAAATATACATATATATAATTCGAACCATAAACAAGATAATACAAATTCATTAAAACAAATTAGGCTTAAAGTATTAAGATTCAAACAATGGATTCTTTTAAGTAAATCAATTATCGAACTCCTAGTCCTTGTGATTTTTACATGCTCTGTCAGTTCCTCAATTGACGCCATCTAAACTAATCTTACCAATACTTCTTGATGCCAGTTTGATATATAAAAAATAAGGCAGTCCATATAATAGCAATTATTTCCGACATAAACGGAAAATTATAGACGAATTGCTCTGCTGTATTATAACGCCAGAGTGTCTGATGTATATCTATTGTCACTAAAATAATGTTATTAAATTAAATGAAATAATATTTAATGTTATAATATAATATATTGCATACTTGTAGCTAAAAAATGTGTGTCCTCCGCAGCATTTAATTTTAGTTTTGACACTGCTGTTGAGTTAATATCAAGTTCATCATCAATTTCATCAACGGGTTCTTCAGGCTCGGATTTGTAAAACTGAAATAAATGCGGTATTTTGCGCACTTTTGGCATTTTTGTAGTTTCTAAATATACATAGTTTTAACGTTAATTAAAAAAATTGAATAAATTTATTTATTTTCCATTATCAATTAGCTTACGGTTTTCAGCAGTATATGTAACTTGCTCCTCACTTCCATTGTTATTTACATGATCTTCATTGGCGCCACTGGTAGCATCTAAGGCAATATTGGTGGTATAAACAGTTCTGGTGATTTCATTTAAATCTTGATTAAATAATTGTTTGCTGCGTTCATCCATATATGTAAAATCTCTTTCACGAAACACAATTTTGGCACCAATGATTCCGTAATGAAAATCATTCGATATTATGTGTATGGAAACCGACCAAATTATTGATAACACAGCAACAACCACCATAGAACTTATAATGATTTCTAAAGACAAATAAAAAATATTAACTTCAGTAATAATTTATTTAAATGTGCTATTTATTTATGTAATAATAATAATAATAACGACAAATGAAGACTCCCATAGAAGTAGAGTGCACTGCGACCACCAGATGTTATTTTATGCTCTGTATTAATCCCTATGATAAAGAAAGACGAACTGTTTATCTTATGCATGCCAAAATATCTCTTGTAGAAAAATTTTTGATGATTGCAACCATCGCCTACTAACTAGTCCACATTAGAGCTGGACAATTAAAGAATGTAACTTGATGCTTGAATGCTTTGGTAAGTGAATGGCCGAATATGCTCTTTTTTTTTTACTTAGACATGATAAACCATACCAGTATCAACGTTCTTCATTTGCGGCACTTCTTTGTGAAAATAAGGCTTATTTGCCGCTTGGCTATTTATGCAGATTCAGATGTAGGCACCCTCCTTTCCCTTATTGAGATTCAGACAAGCGCAGGCCTCAAGGGCGTGAACGACTGCTCAGGCACCCAATGCCAGCTGATGGTGTTGGGTCCAAAATCCCCGCTCCAAACCCTTAATTTGTTTTAAAGCCAAGCGTGTACCAGTATAGTTCACCCGATTCCAAACAAGGAGTACTAACTCCACATAAATATGTATGTATGTATATATAATATTGAAATGAAATTTTATGAAAATATTCTTATGTATGTACATTTATACATAAATGTTTATATGTAATACTTGATTGCTAATATCACTAATTCATGCATAACTTTTTAGTTTATAATATTGTTGAAGTGCATTAAAACTCTGAAATCAATGTTTTTTAATGCTTTGCAAATTAAAATCTTCTACCAAACACCTCCTCATTATTCTCAAAATGCAAATTATAGTCAAGTCATTCCATATTCAACATGACTGCATAATCCATAAATTGGAACAAAACAAAAATAGATTTTTATTGTGATACATTATACCAAAAACACCGTCAACACTGTCGACGTCGCAGCTAACAATTGGAAACACAGGAGGAAGAAGCTATTTGTTTACACGAGACAAGTTGACGTCTTAAATTAAAATTTCCAAGGCGCCACATGAAATCGAATCACACATAGCCACAAACAAACATGTTTACTGAATTTTTATTTACGGCTTCACATTGGCGCATGAGATCATCCCAAAGTACGCGTACCTAAACATCGGTAAACTTAATATTCGTAAGGAAACAAAGAAATTTATTACGTAGACAACAAAAATTACTTTTCTATTTTTATATTTCAATTAGACAACTGGAGAAAATTTAGTCTCCGACGCCAAGAAAAATAAACCAAACAGCAACAAAAAATTAAACAAATATTTTTCACATTTCTGCATAGAATTAACAAACACTGAAGATGTTTATTCGCAAATAAACAGACAAATTTTTAAATAACAAACATTTAATTTAATTTAATTTTAAAAACACATACATACTATATATAAATATGTATGTCCATCAGAAGGAAAAAATTACAAGGAAAAAAAATTCAAAAAAAAACAAAGTTTCATTATTTCTGAGTTTTTCAAACTAAACAGCAAAATGTTTGCTCTGATTAATTACTGATTACCGAAGAAGATTTTAGACCACCTACTGATAGCTCCTTCAAAAATCATTTGATGTTATTTTTAACCTAGCTGCGTGTCTTTTTATTGAACAATTAATAGTGATTAGATCTATACTGAGTTAACACAGTTTCTTAGTTCTCCCGAAATCTAGTTTGGAACTTAGTGCATAAGAATGTCTATATGTAGATATATATTTTTATCTGTCCAAGCTCATTTGCTGTGCAGTTATCCTGTATATCTTGGTGACCTAGAATCTATACAAAGCGTATGTGCCACTGTTTTCAGATCTCGTTTAGACATCATAGACTACGGTTTTCGAACTAAGAAGCACTGAGGTC
The DNA here is from genome assembly GCA_001015235.1 of Sphyracephala brevicornis. Classification (NCBI taxonomy): domain Eukaryota; kingdom Metazoa; phylum Arthropoda; class Insecta; order Diptera; family Diopsidae; genus Sphyracephala; species Sphyracephala brevicornis. The sequence continues at coordinate 10,680 of JXPL01077935.1, read as the reverse complement.
AGAGTTGTAATTTTTGCTTCTGTCAATATACAAATTTACTCTGATTGTCTCTTAGCTGAAACAATAAATTAAAAATAATTGTAGAACTATATTCTTGTTGTAAAGCGAACTTATGCCAACTTCAGCAGCCATTAAATTAGAGTATCGGTACCTTAAGGAAAGCCAACAAATTAGGTTATCTGTGTGGTTAAAACTACTTTTCATTATAAAGAATTCTGTAAAATATATTTTATAATAGAGCAAATATAAATTTTAAATTTACAAATTAAAATACGAATACCGAATACCGAAAACAGAATGCTGAATACCGAAATCGTTTTTTTACCGTCTCGTGAGTCAACCTAAGGCTTTACTAAAACCCCAATCCTTTTTCAAAATAATTTTTATGACTCCCCTTAACCCAGCAAGGAAGATTATTAGGAAGACAGTCTGGCGGCTTATGCTTAGTGCATGAACAGAGGATGCTCTACTATCTATTCTTCTTATTCTGTATCTTACTTCTGCATAAGAAATTTATGGTTATTTTAACCATGGTGCGTATCTGCCTATCGGACAGTAATCAGTAAATATCACCAATAGGGTTGTCAGGAGTGGTCTACTGAGATGACACAATTTCTTTCTTCTCCTGCTGTCTATTTTGGTATTTTAGTGACCATATCACACGAGAGTGTCTACAATTGGATATACAATTTCACCTATCCATTGCAATTTTGACAATGGTAATTTTAAATAAACTGAGTTCATTCGGTTAACTCGTTTTTATTAAAATTTGTTCAATTAGAATAATTCTGGTTCAGTTAATTATAAACAATCAATAAAAACTTAAAATAATTTTATGCATGTAATTCCAAAGCAATATAGTCATTTATCGATGATGTAAACTTAACTTTTGATATTAATCAATATGAATATATGTATATTCATGCATATAGTATGTATGTATTTATTTACAATACACAGATGTGAATATGTTTAAAATTAATGTATTTAAATAACTTTGCTGTCTACTTCGAAGCCTGAAATAATGTGTCTATAAATTTTATTTTATGAACTAACTCGAGAAGTAGAACATACTTATGCTCTGTTATATCTTTGAGTTGTAAAGTAATATAAACAAAAAAAAAAACAAATGAAAATGTATAATTTTAATATACAAAATATGATGTCATACTGCTGAAGCTTAATTCGTGTTACCTTTTTTTATATAGTAAAGCAAAAGAATTGTGTGTATATTGAATATATGAATGTATGAATGTATGTAGCTATGTAGCTGGTGGCATCTATCGCAATAAAAATAAAATTAAAATAAACAGAAACTCTTAAAATTTTTACTGCATAAATTATTTTACTAATTGTAATGAAAGCAATTGAATTGAAAGTGTACAGAAATTCATTCATAATTTTGATGTATCAACACGTCAATGGGTGGGAAGCTGCGGATTGGCAGTTTCACGTTCTGAAAGGTGCTAAAGATATTTTAATGGATTTTTTGTTAAGAAAAAGTTTATTATGTGCTATTAAAAATTTCAAATGTATCATTTTTGCTTATATGCTTTTTATTTTTGCTTTTATTCTAAAATAGTTGTAAAAATATCGGTTCAGACGATAATAAAAATACAAAAAAAAAATGCTAATAAATTTAATTATAGCTTTGTTTCAGTCACATTTCTAGAATAACATAACATTGAAGTTCATTAAATTTTGATTAAATTTTGATGCAATATGTACATCCATATGTAATGCATAAATTCAGAGCAATTCTGGATATTCGAATAAGTTAAAGTGCGAATGTCTTAAATAGATTTTGTTGCTAATCAGTTCGCAAGTGCTAATTGATATCTCAAGAATTTATCATACAGCTGTTTGTGTCTTTTAACGTTTTTAAAGGTGCATAAACCATTTTCCAGATTTACTATGAAATTAAGAGCAAAAAAATAAAATAAAAATTTTGTACATATAAATTATTTAGTATTCGCTCAATATTCGTCCTAGTGAATTTAATTATGGGTCTCTTTCTTTGCTTGAAAATCTGATGGAAAGAAAACCCTATGAATAGATATTTAATCAGACTAAGCAGCCACTCATTTTGGAAGTACAGTGAAAGTATGAAAATACATACATATATCCATAACAAAAGTTTATCCTAAGTACTGCATATTTCATGCCTACGGTTTATGACATCTATTGAACTCTATAGGAGGTGCCCTTACTGTTCTGAGTTTTTCACTCTGTCATAAATTATAAAATGAGATCATGGACTATGGAGTGTCTTCATATATGTATATAATCCGTCATACAATTCGTTATGCATTTAGAACTAATGTGTCTCTCTAAAGATCTGTGCATTCTCTAGTAAAGCTTTTATGTTAAATTAATTTTGCGAATTCAATAGAGTTAAAAAAATTCACTCTTGAATTCATACAATTTGTTAAGAAATTAACATTATCTACTTGGATATTTAAAATTTTTATCATTAAAATTCCAATAAAGCACAGCTATAAAGTTGACTTTTACAGCTATTGAGAATTTTGAAATCAATGAAAGTTACATCTACGGGTTGGTAATAAATGTTATACACAATTTCTCTAAGGGAACGGTAACCTTCGTCATCTGTATCTAAGCAGACAGCCAAACAGCAATTAAAGCATTATCCTTACAGGCATTATTTTCAAGACTTCTTATGTATTGTTTTAAAATACTACAGCTATCATAGTCAAAACCATTGAAGATGGCTGGGTCGCAAATGAAGAAAGTTTATACTGGTATGGTTTGCCACGAATAAGCAAGCAAAGGAGATTATTCGGTCATTTTCTTACCAAGAAGCACCTACCCTCACCACGAACTATCTGTGGTTCTTAACGAAATACCTGACAGGACATACCAGACTGTGTTACCATCTTAAAAAGAAGGGACGAAGAGTNAATAAATGTTATACACAATTTCTCTAAGGGAATAAAGGTTACCGTCATCTGTATCTAAGCAGACAGCCAAACAGCAATTAAAGCATTATCCTTACAGGCATTATTTTCAAGACTTCTTATGTATTGTTTTAAAATACTACAGCTATCATAGTCAAAACCATTGAAGATGGCTGGGTCGCAAATGAAGAAAGTTTATACTGGTATGGTTTGCCACGAATAAGCAAGCAAAGGAGATTATTCGGTCATTTTCTTACCAAGAAGCACCTACCCTCACCACGAACTATCTGTGGTTCTTAACGAAATACCTGACAGGACATACCAGACTGTGTTACCATCTTAAAAAGAAGGGACGAAGAGTCATCAAGTTACATTCTGTGTGACTGTCCGGCTATCCTAATCTGGTTTAGGATAAGAGTGCTGGGAAGGGAGTTGGCTACTGCTACTTTCATTAGAAATTCTGCAACAAAACATATTCTTTCATAAGGGAGGCGAATCATCTTCTGCGTTTTTAGGGACTTTTTCAAATCAAAAAAGCGGTGATTACAATACCACTGCACAACAGGTCTAATGTTCTATCTGATGCTAAACAGGCTTCAACTTATTCTGCACCCAATTCACTAATGTCATGATTAATGATTTATAAGGCATTTAAAAATTTGTAAAAGAAAATCATGCAAAACAAAGTTAAGCACTACAGGTGTTCGTTATTAAATACAAACTATCCTTGTTTTATTCAAATTTGTAATTATGAAACAATGTAAATCAATATTTAATTTTAAAAATATTTTTATAAAAATTAACATACTATTGACAGTTTGTATATCGGCAGTGGTTAGATTTCCTTCTTTATAGTTCTTTATTACACCCATTTTTGCGCATTAATTTAAACGATACGAACCGGAATTAATGTTTAAACTCTTCTACATACACATAACGAGTTTATGACAAAATATGTATTTTTTAAGTTTGATAAAAATCTAAAGTATTTAAATAATTTAATATTCTTTCATTCATTTTAAATTAAATTCAAATTAAATTCTTCATAATTTAAAACAAACCAATTTATTGTTGGAAAGAAATTCACAAGCCTCAAACTGACTATGTTATAAATGCTTTTTATATGAAACAAGTATAAAATTTAGTAATAATTTAAAATTCAAAACTATAAATTCAATTCCTTATTTATGTTTATATATGGAAATATATACATATGTATATTGTTTTTCCTAACGGTTTATATACAATTCACAAAGTTGCAATTTATGGAAGTTTTATTAAAAATTTAAACTGAACTTGGGCACGCAATTCTTGTATTAACATTTCTTGTAATATATACGAGTATTTGCGTGCTTCCAATAAATAAATCTGTTTTTTAAAAATACTTATGTATGTATGTACATACATATGTGTTTTCTTATGGATATATGAAATAAAAAGAAAACCAACGCGAACACAATGTAACGGTTCATACAGTCGACTCAAAACGTTTTGCAATGAAGCAACCACATCGCGTCAGCGTTCAAATGTAACTGAGTATGAGATAACTTGCTCCAAAGGCAGAATACAAAAGCAACAAACATTTTAGCTAAATTATGTTCTATTTTGTTAGCTACTTGCCCCACACGCTTCACACCACCCCTTAAACGATAGATAACCCACTTCTGGCTTTTTTAAACACAAAAATTCAGAATGCTTTTCGTTTGTTTATTGTTGCTATTTTGTTTTGCTGCGGCTTTTCGTCTGTTTTTGTTTTTATCTTTAATTTAGTGTAATTGGTAAGTATGACGTCACATTATGTTGTCATTTTGCACTGGTACTTCTTAAAAGAACGGCTGCTTCACTAAGCTCAAATAACAGAAAGTGCGCATATTGGCGTTGCGCGTTTTTTAGTACATATGCATGTATGGATGTAAGTATGTATAAAGTATATTCATGTGTGCTCCTATTCAAAATATTTTTTGTTATATCTGGTATTGTTTTATTTTGTGTAGTTTGTCATTTCAACTCCTTTTTCACTTTTGTGTTCATTATTGTATTCTAGTTGTCAGCCTTGCGAAGAATGTGCTAGTGTAGTAATAAGAGCCTCTTTGTTGGCCTTGACATAAAGTTCGTTGCAGAGATTTTATGAATGTCGCGTTTTTAGTTGTGTTTATGATCTTACATACATACTTGCATATATACGTATATGTACATACATATGTATGTAATTATGATATAAAAATAAAATTTTGTAGTTTCGACATTATGAAACAAATAATTCTAAGCAAATATACGATATAACAACATATTCTCGTATATATAATATGCATTCATACATATGTATGTATGTATGTATGTATATATATAATTAAATTATTTACATACACAAACATTTTAAATTGTAACTGCATTATTTGCAAAAAAAAGCAGAGATTCTGAAATAACTGTTCTTCGAAACAATTATGGCTGTATTTCTATAAAAGTTTAATTTTCTTTAAACTGTCGGGCGCTGTTTTGTTTATTTGTTTATGTTTCAGCATATGTATGTACATACATACATATATATATATATATTAATATACACTTATATGTGCCGATATACAGTGGCTCACAGCTTATTTTATACAGCGCATAATTTCAACATTTGAGAGATCAAGAATTTAAGATTAATAATGGAACTCCAAATATTTTCAAAAAATAATACATAAAATCGTACAAATAAAAAAGAAAAATATGCTCAGCTTATTTTAGAAATTTTAAAAATAACAATTGTTTTGAATATTAAATATTTTTAATATTGGTTTGGTTTATCCGTTATGTTTAATAAATTCATTAAGTCGTTTTGGTATTGATAAAACCAATTTTGAGTCCAATTTGGCAAGATATTACCCCACTTTATCCGCAGCCCCTCTTAAAGGTCATTTTTGTTCAAAATTTTGTGTTTCCTGATATCTTTGTTACAAATTTTTTATCATATTTAAATCGGAAGATTGTGCTAGTGGTTCCATAAACTGCGGGCAGTTGTTTATGAAATATGTTTGAACTATACCTGATTTGTGTTTGGAGTCATTATCTTGGTAAAAGCGAAAATTCAACCGTCTGCCCAATTTCTGGACACTAACAAATTATTCTTCCGAATTTGTAGGTTCATGTGCTTGTTCATGGTACTATCAATAAAAAAGCTAGGTCTCCAGTACCAGCAGCTGACATACAAGGCCAAACCATGGCGCTGCCANCGGGCAGTTGTTTATGAAATATGTTTGAACTATACCTGATTTGTGTTTGGAGTCATTATCTTGGTAAAAGCGAAAATTCAACCGTCTGCCCAATTTCTGGACACTAACAAATTATTCTTCCGAATTTGTAGGTTCATGTGCTTGTTCATGGTACTATCAATAAAAAAGCTAGGTCTCCAGTACCAGCAGCTGACATACAAGGCCAAACCATGGCGCTGCCACCGCCGTGTTTCATTGTAGACTTCAGGTTTTCTTTTTGTTACTCCTAATTTGGCTTACGCCACACATAGAACATGCCATCCAAACCGAATATGTTGAATTTTGATTCATCTGCAAATAGAATTGAATTTCAGACCTCTGGTGCCTCTGGTGCTCTTAAAACATGTTCTTTGACGAAGGTGAGTCGGCTGTCTATTTTTTGAGCTAACGAATGGCTTATTGCGGGCTACTCGGCCATTAAAATTGTGACTACTGAAATGCCATTTGGTAAAATAATATTTGTAGATTATTTTTTATACTGTGCAGACTTTTTAATTAATAAGGTACAAACTAAAACCGAAAAATAATGGTAAATTTTAAGTCAGCTTATATCATGCAACGCATATCATTTTATTAAGAATTAGAGCAATTTCCTTCAATATATTTAGATTTATAATTTTATCCATTGAATCCGACAAAAAACTAAAAATTACGCACTCTCGCCATGTTTCTCTTTATGCTTAAGATTTATTTTTCAGATCTCGATATTGGCTTTCCTAAACACGTATGTACGTCATGCCAAATAATTGAAAGTTGACTCGTAAAAAAATATGACACTTAAATTCTGATTGTTTATGGGCGAGGTCCATGTCAAATGCAAATCGAATTAACTAATTTTTTGCTAATGATAGTAGTTTATAACTGGCTGTTCGAGCATTAATGCCGTTCTCAGGTAGCGGATAGCTTCAGCACTGCATGACTTGCGAATTGGTGTTGAGCATTTAACATAACATGAACATTTAATTTTATGTACAATTAAACGTTCGTCTGCCAATTTTCATGAATGGCTTGTGTCAGGACTATAATTCAGAAATTGAGCTTTATTCTGCTGCGATTGGCCATTCTTGAAATGATTTATTAATTCATGATGATTGAATTTTTGGGACTTCAGTTTTAACCATTGATTTCCTAAGGCATGGATCTACAAACCTATTTTTCATTTTTAAAAATGACCACTGTCTTAAATATGCTGTGAGAGACTGTAATTTCAAACATACTTGTTTAAATTTTTTAAATACATTTTAATGTAAACAAATTTTACCATATTTTCATTTTTTTTATTATCAATAAAAATCAATATATGTATATACATATGTATATGTTTGTCTGTATGCATGTGCATAGAAACAGAATTTGAGCCTAGTTGTAAATTTTAATAGCAAAATCAAGTCAATTCAACGCATAATTACTTAGAAAAGCGCTATCGAATTTATGGAAAATAAACTTTTAAACAACTCAATTTCTAAATCCCTGTTATATAGTCCACTTCAAACAATAACGAATCAAAACTGCAACTCATATTGATGCCACATACAGACCACTGAATACCAAAAGATTATTTCTACATACAATTCGCCTCTTGTCCTCATTTACTTAAACTATGGAACCTAATAAGAGCACTAATAATTGTCAGTACCAGTAGCAATAAAAATGTTCCAATCCTTAAAATTTTTGTTCGTTTGTGATGTGCATACATATGTATGTGTTTAGCACAAAATTAAAAAATAATTTCATTAAGTAAACATCTTCAAGAAACAAATCACCAAGCATTCTTTCCATTGTGCCATTCAAATGTGAAACTTAGAGACTACACCAAACTCATTTTAAAACTCTACTCATTTTAGTCTGCCCAATTACATGGTCATATCTTTATTATTTTTTAATTGATGAAAAACAATTTGTACTTTTTGAAAATATACATATATAAAAAAATCGAATCAATTGGTCATTACAATATTTCTGATTATATATTGATAAAAATATGTTAAAAAGTTCTTTAATGGGATTTAATTGAAGCGTTCGGAATACGTTCAACCAATAATTTTAATAAAATAAAAAAACTTAACAGAAAATAAGTATTTAATCGCATTGTTTTGGGCGTAATCGCACAACCTCTCCCAAAGAAGTACCTGCAGCATCAATTCTTATCAACTTTTGTTTGAATTTTTTTTTTTACTGTACTCCCAGAAACGTCTTCGTCCGTAGCAGCATCTTCATATTTCTTTTCCTTGGAAATGACTTTACCCTTGAAATTTGCTGGTAAGCCTAGTACTTCAGTCAAGTTTGGGTTTTCACCCTTTTTCTTTACTGACGTACCATCCGGAACACGTAAATTTATTTCAGAAGCATTTCCATCTATGTCGAATAATTGGAAACCCATCATTTCCAAAGCTGATTCTGTTACCATATAATTCATGTTCTAATATTAATTAATAATCAAGTTCTAAAACAAAAAATGTTTAGTTTTGAAATGTTAGAACTCAATTAATTTACCACAAAAATTAATAATCCCAGCCAACACGTCCTTTGCCAACAGTTGTTCATCCTCAACTAACAATTTTTGACATGCCAAATAAGGAATTACAGACGAAATGTAGAGTTTGGTAAACAGTTATTATAAAAAGTCTCCACTTTAAGATCTTCATTAGAGTTGCATTTTTCTTTAACTTGCAATATCGAATATTTTATCGTATGTCATTGTTCATTCATTTTATGTCGTAATTTTTGATATTAAATATGCAGATATATGTATATGTCCGCATACATATGTTTGTTATATATCCAAAACTATAAGGTACTTCATAAAAATAATTGTGTAATATTAACTTAGCTAATATTAACTTGTACATACATATGTACACTCAAGTAGTCGTAAATTTTATCAAATAGTTTGTGTTGAAATAGGTTACAAATTTTGATTTTTTCGGCATGTTATAGTGTTATTTAATGACTGAAACTTCAAGTATAACATATTAGCTGATGTCATTTGCATTGTTGTAAAAACATTACGCTTTAGCTAATTTCTTTTTTTTAAATGTCCGTATTAGTCCTTTTAAGGATCCTTATTTAAACAATTTTTTTAAATTTGAACATCATTCAACAAATTTATATGCGAGTTTTATTTTTTTAGGAAAAATCGACTCTTCTTCTTAACACTCCTTAATAATTATTAATGCTGCTTTTTTCTTATTCATTTTTACCTTTCTAAATATAAAAGATATTAACATATTCTTCTAAGAAGAATGTAGTATTCGAAAGAAGAAACTTCTTTGCTCATACAAAACAAAAATATGTAGAAATGCTTGCAAGTAAACTCAAGAGAATGATGTCGGTAACAATGTTACGAATGAAGTTACAATGCGTTTTGTCTCTATGTAACTTGCTTCGTAAGCTTATTTCAAACAATGTGCTCCATGTATGGCCCGCTTAATATTAATAATAGATTTAATTATGTAAAGTGAAGTCATGGAATTCCAATTCTAAATTTTTATACTATATTAGTTAACATATTTCATTTTTATTATATGATATAAGCAAAAATATATGAAATAAAATATACATAAGTATCTATGTATGTATGCATATGTATGTGTATCCAGAAATCATGTATATATATATATACATTTTAAACAGAATTTAATGAAAATTATACACAAAAAATCACAACTTTTGTAAACATATCAACAATCGAGTTTAGTTAAATAAAACTGACTTGGTGTGTTTATATTTTTGTGATCAAATTCTTAAAAATAAATATGTACGTATGTATATGTATTTATGTTCTGAACGAGAAAATTTGTTTACATGCCTATGTATGAACATACGTGTGTGCTTACAAACTTGTATTAATAAATACGTCATTGTTTACAATTTACATTGTTGCAACTACGTTAGCGATTACTTCATTTGCGCGATATTTATGATTGGCTTTACTTTATTAATTGCGGCAACAAAATGGACTTGTATGCCACGCGTCATGCAATCAACAAACTTTTATGGATATTTAGTAACTGTATACATACTTATATGATAACCCACTACCCCCAACCAATATGATTTAAAATAAAAAGAAGTAAATTCGAAGGTCATTTTATTTCTTGACGAATTTAATTTAATTGCGCTTTGGTGGCACCCAAACTATCCACATATTTGTTTATTCATGTATGAAGCATATATGTATGTACATACTTATAAACAAACTAAGTTAATGGAAAAAAAATTAAATTTGAAATATAAAAGCATTTCCATACCCTACATTGACATTTGTAGAGAAAAGCACTAGTCATGCGTTCTTTTAAACCTGAACTGCAACGAACTTGGCACAGAAACATTTGTACAATGTGAGAATAAATCAAACCAAATGACTATTATGTTAGTTTTTAATGCAGCCAAATATAAAAATATTACTAGTTCTTATACAAGTTGAACTCTTAAGATAATACGAGTATATAATTTCTATTTTATGTATGTATATATGTACAGCGGTCAAAAAAAGTATTTGTCAT
>JXPL01076638.1:0-11227 GCA_001015235.1 Sphyracephala brevicornis | reverse complement strand
AATTAAAAACAAAAAAAAAAACAAAAAAAAATATGAAAAAATAATAATTCAGAAATTCTATTAAGAAAAATTATATCGAAGTCTGTAGTTGTATTCGATTCAAAGATAACGACTACGAAAATCTATATACAGATCCATTGTATTTTCGTTTTCATTAAATTCAAATATCAAAGTGCATGTTGTACATATGTATATCTGAATCAAGGCGTAAAATAATGCTCATTTTTATATAGGATTGTACTGCGTTGACCTAATGTTCTGAAGGTTTATTGAAATTTTTAAGTTAATTTATTTTAAGTATGCAAGTTATATAGTCTGGCGATCTTTTATGAATGTATATATAGTTCAATATATTTTTGAAGTGATCTTCAAAACTTACAGCCTAGCGATCTTGTGTTTAGGAGTTCACAATCTTTAAAGAAATGATTGCTATTAATTTATAAATCTTAAGGAAATGACACATTTTGTTTCCATAAGAATGTGAATAAGTGTCTCAAAAATGTAAACATAATATTAATCGTTAGAGCTAAATAGACATTCTAAGCTCGTCCAATTGCCTTCTAAGTAAAAGATTTTGTTGTGATACAAAATAAAAATTACAAAATTTTTTATATTTTTTTGGGTGTTGATAAAAAAAAAAAGTTTGAAGACGAACCTGTATTTTACTTGGTTTTGTATTTAAGTTTATTGAACTACAAAATACTTCTATATTTCTGAGTCCATAGTATATATACACAGTATACCATTCAGGAACAACCATTATACTTTTTCCCAAAAGTAATGGACATTTTAAATAAATCAGAAAGAGTAATTTTAATCAACCAAGNTAATGGACATTTTAAATAAATCAGAAAGAGTAATTTTAATCAACCAAGTTTATTTTGTCCCCTTCAAAGTAATTCCCATTAGAGGCAATGCACATATACCAGCAAATCACTTTTCATAAGCCGGTATGATAATCGGGATGCCCTTCAGCGCCGTTTATCTTTCACTGTCCGTATAGTCTCGAAACGCTTTCCTCGAATCGTCAATTTAAGTTTAAAAATAGGAAAAGGGCTCATGGCGCCATATCAAGGTTCAGCGAAGCAATGTTAGTTGAATGTTTGGGCAAAATGTTACGAATAATCATGGCGGTCTGTGCCAGCTCTCGTATGCCTGAGATTTGAACATGCAATTATTTATTTGCAACACAGAATTTAACACACGAATGTTGCTCAACAAATTCAGCCATAATAAAAAAACGATGCGATCACAAAAGTTGTTTCACACAAATGTTAATTCCTCACAAAATACTTCACAAAGGTAGATTTATTTTACCATATAAGTACCACTCTCCAGCAAGAATAATTTTTGAAATTTCTCTATTTCACACGATTTTCACATGAGATTTTTCGAATACTTTTGGATATTATAAGCTGATTTTCTAGATTTTTGTTTAGTCTTCTTCATTACCTGGTATACTGCTTTGTCTGGTCCTAATCCACTTGTAAAAATATTGAGGTCCATGATAATTGTAGTGCCCAACGGCTCTAAGAATAGTATTTAGGGCTTTTTGATAGCCTTTGCTCTGGTTATTCAATATGCATTGCACATCACCATCTGGAATATGTTGGTTTATCTTACAAAGATGCTCAGACAATAATTTTTACAAACACTGGTCTAACATTTACTATAAATTGCCTTATTCTGTTAACTTTTTGGAAATAACTTGATTAATTGTGTTTGTTATTAAAACACTAAAATCAGTGAATGATAAAATATCCCTCATGTAGGTGGCAGGATATTGTTTCCGCTGTGGTGTTTTCCTTTTCAATCAGAATGTTTTTTATTAAAATACAGAAAATTTGTAAAGAAATATTTTATTTTATTTTCAATTACTTTACAAATTTGAATTATAAAAAAAATGTATTAGACTTAAATGAAATTGTTCTATTTGAGATATGTTACAGCTCACAACTGAAATGGTTTAACATTTTAACATATCTAACAGAAATGACAACGGAAATGCTTTTCCTTGTAATAGTTCTGGCGAAAAGCACACTTTCTATTATGAACGCTCAAATGTGTTTTCTACCATGAAGGATTTTATCTCTAATGCCACTTGAATAATGACTTTATGTAAGAAGCACAAACGCGTGAATTTATATTTGGATTTGGAACACTTAACTTTATTTTCAATAATTCTGAATGTTTGAGTTTTTATATTCAAACAAAAACCAAAATGAAAAGAAAGAAGTAAAACAATAAATCGATTTGTATGTTAAGTTTGGTTTAAATATTTGAATTTAAAATAATTAAAATTCTGATCCTATAGGCCGCCACGTGCTGTTGTTTCTACTTCTGTTTCATGTGTGTATACTTGGGTACTTTGGAAAATGATGAATAACTTTACTTATCAGAGCACTAATTTAAGAAGTACTTAAAAATGTCAAATATTAAAATACATCAGAATTTATAGTTTCCATTATCATCGAATTATCTGAAGTCATAATTAGTTTTGTCGAAAAGTTTATTATGCATAAACATGAAGTAATACAGAAACTGCCGAGAGGAGCATACATAAAAGTATTGAAATATTTTTTCAAAAATTTAACTTTTTTAGAAAAAATATTTTAGCTGTCAAAATTAATAATTAATGGAAGTTTAATCACTTAATGAAAAGTAATCTTTATTTTACATATAACCGAATATTATATAAACTATAACATACTTGCGTATTGCAAAATAGTTTTATTATAATTATGAAAAAGTTAATTTACATTGTGAGTGTTATCATTAAAATATTTCATATCCTGCCAAGATATAAATAAAAACAACATAAGAATTAAAGTTTCCTTCGACTTTGGAATTGTTCAATAAAAATATGGGAATATTCCGTTTGAATTATAATTTTCGATGTGAGCTGAAGGTCAATGCTGCTATTGCTCATGAATACTATTGACTTGTAATTTAATTATAAGCTTAATATCAATTAATACAATACAAATATTTTTTCGATACAAACCAACAAAAGCGTTTACAATTAAATATCCATATAAATATGCATTAATTATTTGTGTTTCATTAAAATTTTTTTTTTATATAAATCTTTCAAATACATATATAAAAAAAAATATACATATATTAAAATACCTAATAACTGATAAAGTAACAAACATTATAATAACTGAGATTTACAAAAATAAATTTTTATCTTCACATATTTAGTCTTATATAAATAAAAAAGCAGTTGGTCCTTGCAAGACAAACTTACTTAAAAAGTAATTTCAATAAACAAAATTTTATAAACTGTTCAATGGCAAATACGAGCATAAAAGTAGTTGCAGCCCTAATTTTTGTTGGAAACTGGCAGTCCAACATATAAGATCCATTAAATTTTCCGCTGAAAAGAAAAGTAAAACAAACTTAAATAATATTAAAAATTAAAATTCACAAAAAGCACAATGTATAAAAAACACGACAAACATGCGTCTTTTGAAATTGTATTGAAATGAAGGGAAAACTTTCAATTTGGATGTGCTCCAATAAAAAATATTTATATTTTTATGCTGATGTTTTTACTTTGGTAAGTTTTTAGATACATTTTTTCATTTATACAAAGTTACACCGCAATATCGTTATCGAAAACTTTATATAGCAAGCAATATGTACTTGAATTTTAGGTACAAAAATGTATTTCAAAAATATTGCGCTAAAAATTTCTATTTTTAAATTATTAATGCCTGTAACAATCTGTGATTAAAAGAATAATTCATTTCATGCATATATTTAAACTGAAGTCAAACCAAATTTCATTAGATTGTAGCTGTTTGTACTGGTGTCTTTCAGACGAAATTATAACTGCTTTCATCAATAATCTAATGAAATGAAATTAGAGGAAAATTAAAAATTTGCTGTAGATACACATAAAATATTACACATAATTATAGTTTCTATTTGTCTCAGTAATTAACAGTAATGTATTACAGTGGGTTAAACTGCCGATAATTATAATTGTATTTTCAGTAATAATTTAAAAAATGGATTTGAATATTTACATTTTCAATAAGTAGGACTTCACATGTATTCACAAGTCAAAAGGACGTGTGACTTTCTTCGGTATAAAGGAACTTGTGCTTATAACAACTAAATTGATTTTTTTCTGTCATGGATTTTACTTCGCAGATATGTTATTAAAAGTCTTTTTTCTTCTTTCAGCCTGAGCAAGAAACATTTTTCGCAGAATTCTCGTCAAGACAACTACCTCATCTGCGAATGTACATGATTTTTCCTTGTAAACAAGACACATAAAATCAGTCTGAATGTACTTATTGAAGGAACTACAGTAGTCCGTCTATTGATGGACTGATTATCAGTATAAATAGAGCTGTTACTTTTCTTAGATTGTAAGCCATATTTTAGTAAAATTATAAAAAATAAAAAAATGTTTAATATAAATTTCTTAATATAAATGGAGTCTTTTTATAATTATTTACTATTTAATAAAATGGAAGATTTGTTGTCCGTTGACTAAGTTAAGAAATCGTATTTATCATTGTTATTATAATTGAAACTTTCCTGCACCAATTGTGTGAATTTTCCGTTTAGGTATATAAAAACTTAGTAACAGCCGCACGACCTGTAGTATGCTATTACAGACAACCCTCTTCACTTCTGGTTTTAAACAGTAGCCACAACGATACTTCACAAAGTGCCTTACCCCTTAGTTAGAAGTCAGTCATTTGGATGTCTGTTTATTAAAAGTTCTCCTGACTTTTATGTTATTTTTCATACCTTGGTATTAATCCAATGTGTTCCTGCGTACCATCGGGATAGTTCCCTTCTACCTCAAACGCCATCTTATCACCCTACTCATCAAAATTTGTTATTCATTATTATGTTTTCAATTTGAGGTTATGGTGAGTAGCTATATGAATGTTGATTCGGGTGACCTCTAAAACACTCAAATTTATCTACAAAATAATATTTTGATGAGTTCCATCAAAATCTTTGCACTTATTGAATTGGAGTCTTACTAGTTTTTACATTTAAAACAGCCGCAGTGATTTCGAATATCTATTGATGAATATATTAGCAGTTGTGCAATAATATATAAATTATATCTGAGATTTCTTTTCAATATGGCTTAAAGATTAGTTGTAGATAAGTTGTAAGAATGTTAAGAGAGAAAATGATAGTGCAGTTCATATGTTAATGCCCTAGATCACATTATATGGCTTTGGGGGCACACACGCTAGAGACGTTAGCGGGAGTCTGTAATACAAATCTCAACCAAGTAGGTTGGATCTAACATCCCACTCTAAAATCGGGGTTATGGTATCAAAACGGCTCTGTGCTATATGAGCAAAAAGCCCTTACCGCCAATGAAACCAAACCTATCCTATGATATATTGTACATTTAAATATATATTTAATTCATTTTATAACTCTTTTTTTAATGAAATATCTTTAATACCTTCCACCATTTTTATTTTTTATACTGATATCCTTCTCATGTTTTGATGCTTATTTATTGCTCAAACTTTTTCATACTCTCTGACTTATACATGATATCATAAAAAATATATATTGTATAAATAAGAACTGTAATAAAATACGAGAACCATAAAACAAAATAAAGGAAATTAATCACTTAACTTTGTTTTGTTTAAAGTAAGTTTAGCATATTTGATCATGTTTTTTCCAAGCATCGAACAAGACTAACGAAACTTTAGCAATAAAAATTTAAGTTTTTTGTTGCACAAACTACAATTTCCAAATAAAATAATATAAAAACTTGTGATTAAGAAAGTTTTTCAGTTACCATTCATATTTCTCGAATTTTCATTATAAGTGTTGCCGCTCTGCATGGAAAAGAAAAGTCTTGCCTCATAAAATTCATTGCACTAATTTGCCAATGAATCAAATTTTTCACCCAACCATCAGCGCCAACCACCTTAAAGTAATAAAACAACAGAGCATATTTTTTATCCTTATTATTTATATACTTATCAAGCCATTATAGCTGCGAATATGTTTCGAATTTCGTGCCGAAAAAACCAACATTTATAAGGATACGCTTAACGTTATACGTTATACGTTGTTATTTTATTTTTGCAATTCATCGCATTGCTCTCGCACTTAAAAATTAATTTCATATCCTTGCGTATCCTTTCACTAAAAATCTTCATTTTGCATGTTCATGTACCATATCGCTAAAGAAAATAACGTGCACACAACACTCCATTACCGTGGCTCCGGTACGAGTAGTAACTACAGCAACAGTAGCAGTAACAACAAAAGGACTTTCCCAGGAATAACTACTTGCGTACATCATAAAAATATAACTCCTATAGCGAAAGCTGCTCTTAACTAAGTTCATATTTTCTCAACACACGATGGCGGCGCACAATGGCAGTAAATATAATTATGTCGGGGAAAATCCGATCCTTGCAGGATTAATTAGTGCGCATTATGAGACACACTGACGACATGCGATTCCAAAAACGCACATACAGGAGTGGAGGTGCGCCAGAGTGAGTGGGGAAGCGGTTTTATTTGTTGTTTCTTATGTTCTTTGCGTAATGAAACGTGTACATTACGTGTAAAAAATTAAGAACATTTTTGCTAATTAAGAATCCATGTTTGGAAAATGTTTTATACAATTTTTTTTATATGTTTATATGGCGTATTTGCTTGAGTGTACAAGTTGTGGTTATGGTTTTATAGTATATATGAGCGCATATTAGAAATTAAATACAAAAATACATACAAACATATAACCGTATACGTTGTTCTGCTTATAATTCATTAAGTAAAAAATAAAGAAAGCGTAATCAAGTTTAAAACATGAAACATGCCAACAAGGGTTATATGAATCCTTCTTATTCATATAGCAGGAGTGGATCTAATGCACTTGGAAATAATTAGAGACGATAAAAATTGGCAAAATTTATGAACATATATTCCATTGCAAAGTTAACTACTCTGAATAAATACTTTTATTTGGGAACTACACTAAACACTAGTGTTTTATAAAAGAAAAACCAATATAGTGTAATTAAAGGATATAACGAAAGCTGTAGGATACATACATTTATATACATTTATACCTTTCGAAAATAACATCATACGTTGAGTGTGTTTTTAATTAAAACATTCGAGAAAATTTGTAAGTGTACTGAATTTCAAGTGCATAAATGTTTGTGTTTTTAGTGCCACGTCTCCTGATAATACACATATATTTTGAATGCGAATTCGTTAAGGATAACGAAAGCAATATACATGTTTTGAAAAATTAAGAACCAAAAATCTTTATATTAAAAATTTTAATAAGATTTTTTTTCAGGCTCAATATTTAAACAGCAGTTATTATATTAGAAATTGCAAATATTATAAATTAATAATATTTTCACATATAAATGATTACCAATATTATGAAATTTACTTAGAAATATTGTATTTTAGTTTTAATATTTTCTAAAAATTCTCTGAAAAATTGCAGCTGTTCTTGACGAATTTAAAATCACATAAGAAATCGATGTACAATCGAATGTAATGTTTTATTGCCGCACTCATCAGGATAAATAATATACAAAAAAAAAAAAAATGGAAAATAAACATAAAAAGTCGACATCTAAAACAATTGCTCAATTCAAGAATTCTCTTAAATAACCCAAATCTCATAAAACTCATAAAACTCATAAAACGTGTAATAAAGTAAAAATTCCAGCTGAAAACATAAAACCATGAATGGAAAGTGAATAGAGTTCAGATTGGTGAATTCAACATGTTAATAAGTGCTGGAAACATCAAAACTCATTGAATAAAACCAACTGTTGCATGGATTTTACGATGCGAGTAATGACGACATAAAAATTAACAACTTCAATGTTCCTTGTTTGCGCTTTTTTGTGGCAGCGTAAATATGTCAGGATTAGTGTGCCAAAATTGGAAAAGTGGGTGAGACTACTTTTCTTGTAAGTGTGAAATAGCAAAAAAAAAAATAAATAATATATGAAAAAAATATTTCCAAACCAATTGAGTGAAAGCCATTACTAAATTTAAAAAAAATTGTATAATAATAAATAAAGCATTTTCCTTTTGTCGTACAACAAAAGCAATGAAATATGTACTATATTGCAAACAACAAGCAAACAAATGAAACACACTGTTTATTAATATTATTTTCTCTGGGCGAAAATCAAACTGCAATAAAAATGATCAATTTCATTAAAATCATAAACGGAAGCCTGCAAACACAGCAACATCGAGCTGATTTTCGTGTTACATGCGCTTATACGATATAAAAGTTAGTAAATAATACAGGACTACATTCCAATACAAATACAATACAAATTGTCATGCATCTATAATACTCGTCGCAACAACAATGCGGATGCAAAATACCTACACTGCACGACTTCCCATAATATCCATGTGCATATGCTGCGTATGTATTTACATACGAGCACTTCATGTGTATGCAGCAACACTGGCCAACGTAATATCCGCTGCCGATGTGCTTGTTTCCGTTTGTAATTTATTCGATCTTAGATAATGCAGGCTGCTGTCCGAAATGCCTCATAAAAATTGCAATTTAATTACTCTATCGACAGTATCAATTTGGTGAAATCTTATTATAGATGGATTGCGGAGCAAAATTTAAAATAGGCAACTTTTCAAATGCGGGTCTGCTTGTCAAAAATTTTTATTTTCATTTTTTAATTCAGTAAATAAACAAACATTTCAGTGATCATTATATTGAAATAATTTGACAAAATTTATAATTTTATAATTAAAGACAAATTAGCAAGTGCTTGTGCATAAGAAATTAATGTGGTGCTGTTATAGCAATGGGAAATAATATACTAAATAATATATTCGTAAATATAAATAGTTTATATTCCTAATACGCAAACGACATAAGTGACTATTAATTAAGATTTATATAAACACAATAATAAATAAAACTTTTATTGAAATATAGTACGTTTTAATATTGATTTTAATATAATAATAACTAAAGTTAAAGATACTTTTTTCATTTTACATATTTTTAAAGCTGGCTGTTCTGACCGTTACATATACCTAATTTATACGTCACTTTAATTCGAATTGATTCGCACCAAATTTGTTGGACACACCGATATCAATGTATTCTTAAATAGTACGGACCATGTTATGTGAGTCAGCACGAATTACATTTTCCATGCCATTTAAGAAATCCGAACCTCGTTCAGTCAGCATATAAACACCATCTCTTACGTTAGCATAGATTTGGAAATGCATTTCTATATATTCTTTCTAAGCCGGAGTCGTCAAGTCGGATAATATAATAGTAAAAATATATATTAAAATATTTTTTTGAATAAAAATTTAGTAATGTAGAAGTTTTAAGTTACAGACAGTCACTTTGTATTAACCTATATATTTTTGTAATATTTATTTCGGTGATAAGAGCTGCACACCTTCTGCTTAATATATAATTTAAAAAATGTAGTAGGCAAATGTACATGATCAACAAATATGACACCAGTTTCCCAAATTGCATTTATTGTCGTATAAACATGTAAATAAATACAGAAACTAATAAAGATCCATAGTGTTGGCAACTCAGTCTTCAAAAGAAAAAATCTGAAGTACTGTTCAATTCGGTTTCCTAAGTAACATCCGCGTAAGTATGTTCCATTTCAATACACAATATCACGTTAAGAAAACGACCGACCATCTTGAGTCTTGAAGGCGAGTTTTTTATTGCTAAGTGCAACGCAGAAAAGAAGAGTAGTTGATGTCTTGCGCAAAGGCCCACTTCAAAGCTTAAACAATAGAGCTAATGCCAGCATTGTTAAAGTTTTCTGAGATGTCAATGTATTAGGTTTAGGTATAGTTAAATGTCCTAGTAGACAGATTATAATCAAAAGAGAATTAAAAAAAGAAAAAAGTTAATAGTCAAGAGTCAAGATGTATCATTAAAACGAAATCCAAAAAGTGTACAGCTTTCTCAATCGGTAGTACCAACATGTGGAGTCCAACTTCAATCTTATAGGTCCAAGCATGGCGTACAGATAGGTGTATGCATTTTTTCCTTGAGGCCTATACCGCTAGGCCTCGCCCCACGATGGTTCTTCACACATTGGTGGGTACAATACACCCACCGGCGCCCATATTTCTGACACCTCATGTTTCACTAAAGTAAGATCTATGTGCCAATTTTAGGCCAATTAATTTCCACATTAACTGGTCTAAGGGGACCTATCTGTATCCCTTCCATGCTTGGGCATGGCTCCCTCAAATTTTCATGGTGATTCGATGATGTTATACTCGGACGACTCGGCCTTCCTTTTTCAACCACAGTCACTACGATACTTCCGAGGGGCCGCACCATTCAGTCAGGCCGACAGAGTAGCACTCCACTAGCACTTGACTACTCTAGCCCGGGGCTTCCTGACTATGGTCAGGCTCTTATTATGGACGTGCAACCATAGGGATGACTCCCAACTACTCTACTTCTCAGAACAATATTAATCATGTTAATCCAAACTCATAATAATTAATATTTTGTCATCATGTAGCAAGTAGCTAGATTTTAGTCACGAAAGGCATACATTACCACGATAATATTCTTATCCTCCCTTACCGTAGGGATTACTCGAGATTTTTGGTTAAACAATGGGTATCACTGGACCTCTATTATATTAACCTCATATGATATGGGCAGATTTTAGTCGCCTTTTACGACAGGCATACCTTACCACGGGCCCAGTTTGGAGATAGTGGTTATGTTTAGTGCCATCCTCTCTTTTACATAGAAATCGAAAATATATTTATGACTCGAGTAGAAGCAGTGATATATAACAATGGTCGATTTAGTAATGAAGACAACAAAGGCAATTCTGCAAGAAGACAGAGCATAGGAAAATTAACACAGCCTTTGACTAAGCAGAATTAAAATTAAACTAAAGATCGTTTGAAGGTCTTAGGATATATACCGACAGCTTTGGAAGAGGTTCACTAAAGAGAATTAGAATCACACCCAAGAAAGGTCGAAGAGTATATATATATTAATTACTCATTATGATAATTATGTGACTATTATAATTATTAGTGTTTGCAGACTAGCCGGATATTTTATTTATATGTTCACTTTTACAATAAAATGAAAGATATATATAATCTTAAGTTTTTATAGGATTTTTTTTTTTTTTAATATTTTAACTTAAGATTAACTTAAAATATTTTTGATTAA
>JXPL01076554.1:0-13008 GCA_001015235.1 Sphyracephala brevicornis | reverse complement strand
TTTATTACTTTTATAAACAATAAAATAATAATATAAGCAGTGCACTCGTAATAAATTGAAACGCTCGAAACTTGAACATATATTTTAGTCATTATTAAATTTTTCAAATTCGAATGAAAATGATTTGGTTACTAAACGGTTACTCCCTTAATACAACCAACAAAAAAATTTGTTATTAATAACTGCTTCTAAGACTGACTGTATCATAATAAAATTAATGAAAAATTTTAGATTAAGAGATGTATTTTTTTAGATGATGTTTGTAATCCCTTAAACCCTGGCAAAATGAAGATGAGGAGTTAAATATCGCATTCTATGATGGAAAAAAGACTTTGACAACATATCTCCATCCAAATTTGGCATACTTAAGGCCCCATGTAGGGTAATCCATGTAAAGGCTTTAAAAAATCTGGAAGGCTTTTAAAAAAGGCAATTAAATGAACCATGAATAAAAGAGTTAGCCCGACAAAAATTAGAGTTTTACAGTTGTTGCAAGAGCAGATTACGTTTTCTCGATAAAGAAGCACACTTGAACACAGTTGGTATTAATTAGTTGAAGTTATCACGAGTGCACTCTAATTTCTTTTAATTATCTAATGCAAGAATGTATAACAACATAAGCAATGTTACATCAATTGTCATATATTGCCGATCGAAGTAATAATTTTATTTTAACTAAAGTGAGATAGACATACATCGAAATTCAACATAACATAAAATTCCAAAACGTAATGACAAAACTTGCCTTGATTTAAAAATTACTGGTGTACAAAATTTCGTCCTTGTGTAAAACATTTTGCATGTAGTGTGTACACTGGTGTTAGGCAAACAACCGGTGTACGATCAATCACACACACAAGCCATAGAAACAAGCTCAGATTATATAAAAAAGTAAAAGAAACAGAATACTGATATATAAATGCAGTCCTTCTCGCTTANAAAAGAAACAGAATACTGATATATAAATGCAGTCCTTCTCGCTTAATTGCAATACGCTACAGCAACACTCGAATTAATACTCATTTCCAATCAACTGTAATAAGATTTGTCTACTCTTAATAAATTTTCGTTGAGGAAACTCGTCGTGGAATAAAAATATTTTTCGGAAACAAATTTTTAGTTGTTTTTTTATCGCATATTTTGTCGCATTTTTTTGGCTATTTAAGGTTGATGCAAAATAGCATCTACCCAAAACATTGGGAAATTTTCGTTGAGGAAACTTTCGTTTTGCAATTTGTTATTACTATTGAAGTTTTTTGATCAAACCCTATTTTCCATTTCAGTCGCAATTGCAAGTGTTCAAATATTATGTAAAGTTGCGAGAATTCTTCATCATTCCATTGAATATCTAAATGGCCCATGGTAAGACCCATGCACCATGGAACAACCAAGCCGAAGACAATTAAGTGTGCCGCCAATGTACTCGGAGTATAGATCATCAAGCTCTTGACTAATTCTAATCTGGTAAACCTTCATCTAGCTAGAATGACTATATACTCGTATATTTCATGAAGCCTTCCTCTGGTAAATTTGGTACATCGTGAAAGCTACTTGCTGACTTTGTTGAAGTTGGCTGCTCAATATTTATTCATCCATTCAATGCAATGACTTATTATTCAGCTGTAGCTTTATATCAATTACTGGCATTATATGATTAAATATTAGTTATTACCAGCCAATTGCAATTTGTTTTAGCCAATATGTATAGGTATGTGTTTATTTCTCCAACTTTTTTATTCCCTTCAGTTGCCTTTTATGATTTTGAACTTGGCGATCATACGAACTTTGAACTACATTTTATACTAAATATTTATATGTATATACTCGTATATATATATATATATATATATACATATATATATTTATATATTTACTCTTTATATGCCAGTGTACTCTAAACAATAGCAATAATTACAAAACTAATACATCTTTTCATTACATATACTCATACACATTACAAATTTTTAAACAAATTTATCATATAGCCCTCTGTTTCCAGCTAATTCGCCAAGTGTCCTATATTTTGTATTCCAATTCATTCCGATCCTGTTAAATTTCTTAGACACGGAAATTATTTTCGCCAAATGCCACCTTTCCTTCGATTTTGATTGGATAGTTATTTGACAGAGTTCATATTTCTCATAATACAACGTACTTAGTATGGTTTTTCTTTCTTTACAGTTGTTTCCAGTTTACGATCAGAAATCATCCCCTAAAAACTTCAATATTTGTATGATCTATGTACGGTATTTCTTCGAAAGATTCATAATCTAAGTACTTCAGTTGTTTGATGTCTGATGAACTCTCAGTCTAAGTTTCCAAAGTGAATACCAGTACGGAGCATATATTTTTAACATTTAACAAAACGGACTTTTATTTTAGATTTAAATCATGGCTAATTAAAACCTTATCATATTCACTAATTCCTTTGAAGTAAACTTTCATTTATATATCCACGAATTGGTATTTTTATTAAACTAAAGATACTGTAATTTTATAAACTTAATCGTAGCTGTCCATTTATACTAATTAATATCGGCAGTTTGTTGCCGGCATTACATACGAGAACATCGAATTTTCTTGTCCTCCATTTCCATATTTTGAAAAATTTCCATCATTCTTGTAGTAGAAAATGTGTAGTTTTCCTTTTCTATGAAAATGTTTACAGTTTTGAACTACAACTTGTGCTTCCTTATTCTTCTGAAACCAGAATCGTCATGTCACCATCGCTACTTCACATTTTTAATATACCTATACTGTTGTGAATAATTTTCAAAAATTAATTGATGTACTTGAGATATTTGTCTAAAAAATTTGTTTTTACTGCATTTTTTGCATTTGATTTCTTAAGCAATATTATAAAATTTATTTTAAGCAATCCTGTGGCATTAATAATTTAAATTTAAAGACGTATCACAATAATATCTTACGTATCCTGAGTACCTGTAGATACAATCTGTATTACCTGGTGAGCTATTTTATATATATTTAGCAGCTCAAGCTCAATTTAGCAAATTTTGCAATTTTAGTTAAAGTTTCCGTTGTTAAAAGGAAAAAATTATACGATTACTGTTTTGAAAGGAAGTCGTGTTTCTGACAATGTAATCTTAATAATTTTTTTAATAATTTTGTGACTAACGCTCGTTTCCATCGTATACCGTTTTAATGACCAACTAAAAATTCCCCTTGGGATTATAATTTTAGAAATGATCTTCTAGGTAAATAATACATCACAAGAATTATATTCCTAATTAATTGATTTTACACAATATACTAAGTGCAGTCTTTGAAAAAAATAAACAATAAAATCTTTTTATTTGTTGTTGATTTAGACAGAATTGATTTCATCGAATCTTCACGCATATCTAACCCAATGGAAGTACAAAAGAAATGCTTGTCGGTTTTCTTTTCAAGACCATGTAAATATCCGTAGGTAGAACAATGTTTGTTCAACGATACTGGTTTTATTTAGTTTTTTTTTTATTTATTGAAATACTAAACAACTGCAGCTCATAGTACAGCTGGCACTCTAATAGACTTGAAAAATGTGTAAACCAGTGATGACAGGTAAATAATAAAGATGTTTCTTGCTGCGTAAGCCATGATTCAGCTCTTGGTCAACAACGAAGAGTAAGTAAGACTTAATGGCCAATATTTATTTTTTTCATACTCTTGCATTCTTCTTTATTGAATTTTTTGTTTGCAAAATTATTGGAGAAATGTTTGGTGTCTCTGAGCTGAAAGTTCAGTTGCAAAGCGTTCAGTGGTGAATTAACACTTACCGCCAGCCTTTAAATGAGTGAAATGTGTAGTGAAAGTCAACAGAAAGTAATGAATTTTATTTAACAATAATATAATATAACGTTGTATCTGTAATACCAAATAAATCAGAAAGTGCTGAGTCTTTCTAACCCTTAATTGTCGTAGTCTGTATTCTTTGATTGTTCGTAACTATTAATAATAATAAAAGCTTTTTTGTTTGTGGAATTGCGCATGTCTTGCGCCATACGATATTGAGAGATAATCTAATGAACAGAAACAGTGTTTATATTAAAATAATAAAAAACTAATCAATTTGAAGAAATACAAACGAACCTCAAATCGCTAACACACCTGCCTGACAGTTGCCGCGCAAAGTCGATTTAAGTGCTCAACCGAAACCGAAATGCCGATAAGATACGACATTTAAATCTATTTCACTTAATGTGCGTTAGGTTCGGTCTGGTTCAATATATCAGTAACGAATTTCTTATATCAGTTGAGTTTTTGGCTACTGGGTGGACATTTGAACGCTAACACCAAAGTTAAATTAAAGCAAAATAAATTTACCGTCGAAGTATATGTGTTTCTAAAATACAATTGTCTTTTTTTTTTGTAATATGGAAAAGAATAAAAGTATACGCCGGCGTATGAATACACCTACAGCTGATCCACACACAACTGACCCACTTATAACACAGACGTACTCAACTGGGGATGAGGTAATATCGAATCATTCAATCATTATATGTATCATGGGGGATAAGGAAACTTCTGTTCTCTGCCGGCAAAACAGCGGCAATCATGCATTTTCAAAACAATAATTATTTGTACTGTTATCAGTGCAGATGAAGAGATTCGTAAGAAGAAGCAAGATACTTAGTATGTGCGCAACGAAAATACAAATTTATAATATTTAATGAAATATGTATATATATATATTGTATCCACAATTAAATAATATCATTTTGCAGTAAAATATGTTGCATAATATTATATCAAGATCGACATTTAAAAAAAAAAGTATTTATTTATTAATCAGAATTTTCTTATTCGAACTATTCAAAAATAATATCAAAATGTATTCGAATCTATTTGGGCGTGCGTGCGTATTATGAGTATTATTCAACATATAAATATGAACATTTGTATATACTCGTATGTATGTATAATTAAAAATGCGTGTGACAGTGTTTATAATATTGTATCTATCGCTCATTCGATTGCACTTCACAAGAAATTCTAAAAAAAAGTTCCATAATTTATAAGAAATTCTCTTCATTCCTCTATTATTTTATTAATTATATTTTACTCTCACCGTATACTCATCATAATAACATATATAACATATATAATAACATATAGTATATAACACAGTAAAATAAATAAATGCTAAATATTGTATCTATTGAATTTCAATTTCTGTTCCGCCTTGTCTTAACAGTAACTCAGAGCGCGATATGTATTACTAATAGATAATGCATTTCAACATTTACCAGTATTTTAAATATATTATATTCTGTTTTCATTAAATAAATGTGTTTTATATCTTGATTAGATATTAACGGTTTTCGAATACATTTTAAAAATAAAGTTTATAAAGTGCCAACAAATTATTCGAAATGAATCACATTCACTGGCACTGATTAGTGCCAATGTAAATAATTTACTAATATTCTATTGAGTGACATACACATGTATGACTTTTTCCAGTAATCCCTTACCCTATTTATTCTATTTATTTTTTTTTTAATTTCTGTTGATTATAGCAGTACATAGAGCGATAGTTACTTACATTTTCGAATAATACAATTAATTTTTGTATATCTCTAATATAAAATATTGCGTAGATTAGATAAACCATTGTCAGATCGATTAAAACTGTCCATAAAATAAGCATCGATATATGCATACAAACATAGGTACACATTTTTATACATAATACTCGTATTCTATATCAAAAATATTTAAAATTGAACAACAAAAATTCTTACGATTTCGAAATATTATTGCTATCAGGTTGGTTGCAAAAAATTTTTCGTATCACAAAATAAAATCAAATGGCAATGGGCACCAGTATTTCTTGCATTTTGGGTACTGTTGTACTGGTGGTTTGCAGTACCAGCATTTCACAGATTGCCCGAGCCACTGAACATCAAAGATGAGGCGAAATATCCAGATCGTTTCATTGCGGAGCGGGCCGAGTTAAATTTACAAAATCTCATAGAGCTCGGACCTCGTGTAGTAGGAAGTGCGGCTAATGAGCAAGGCGTAGGGAAATACTTCATGAGCAGAATGCAGAAATTGAGATCCGAAATTGGAGCCGCACATGAAATCGAAGCCGATGTTCAAATAGCTTCTGGCAGCTATATACATTGGGAAATGATAAACATGTACCAAAGCATACAAAATTTCGTTATTAAAATCAGTCCAAGAGGGTCGAACAGTACGTCCTATCTCTTGGTTAATAGTCACTATGATTCAGTACCCGGTGGACCAGGTATAGTTTTAAAAAATAAAACTCATATATTAAGTTATTGAATATTAATTCATTTTTTTTGTATTATATTTTTTACAGGCGCCGGTGATGATGGTTAGTATAAAATGTTTAGAATAATCCAATTTTTGATCCCTATTGCAATTCATTTATGAACGATTTTAGGAACTATGGTGGCCATTATGTTAGAAACATTACGAGTACTTATAAAATCAAGCAAACCACTCAGACATCCTGTGGTATTTTTATTCAACGGCGCCGAAGAAAATCCTTTACAAGCATCTCATGCCTTTATTACTCAACACAAATGGGCAAAGAATTGCAAGTAAGCGAGAAACCAAAATAATAATTGAGACGAATGTTTTTTATTATGAAACAAATAAATTCTTTTAAGAGCTCTGATTAATTTGGACTCGGCTGGTAGTGGCGGTAGGGAAATTCTTTTTCAATCTGGACCAAATCATCCCTGGCTTATGAAGGTATTTATATATTACGATATACGTTTTTAAAATATTTTTATTTTCTAATATTTTTTAAACAGCATTATCGTCGTGCCATTATGCATCCCTACGCATCCACTGTTGCTGAGGAAATGTTTCAGCGCCATTTTATTCCGTCAGATACAGACTTTCGTATATTCCGTGATCATGGTCAAGTTCCGGGTAAGCAAACAATAAACGAATTCAATAATTTTTAGAAAATTTATTTTTAATAGTATTAGTTATAGTTAATAATATTCATATAATGTATTATGAGAGAGTTTCTTTAACAGTAGTATTTGATATGGAAGCCGTTGGAGTACGAGATCCGTGAAGTACGTAAATAATTTAAAAAAAGCGTTATGTTGAAACTGCTTCAGTACAAAATAAGAACATGTACAAGAAGAAACTATATAAATCTATTTTAAAACTTGAGTTCATTGGCTTATTTGATTGAATTTAAAATGATTTCATTAAAATTAGTTCTTATACGTTATTTTTACTTCATGTTATTCCATTCTGTAACATAGGGCCACAGTTCTTAAATATGCAATTCTAAAAACATCGAACTCAATATTTACACACTAATAAAGTATAAATTTACAATTCTTATTATAGGTCTCGATATGGCCCACCAGTACAATGGATATGTTTATCACACACGATTTGATCGGCCAGAAATAATACCACGAGGAACTTTCCAAAACACCGGAGATAATGTATTAGCTTTAGTTCGTGAAATAGCAAATGCACCTGAATTAGATGATCCTTCGGTATTTATTATTATTTTTTAATAAACATCTATTAAATGATTAAACCTGCCGTATCCAATAGCAATATGCCGAAGGTCACACGATTTTCTTCGATGTCATGGGTTCGTTCCTTGTGTTTTATTCGGAAACGGAAGGAATTATACTTAATGTTATTGTGTCATTAGCTGCAATTGTAACCTGTGGATGTTCATTCAAAGTGATGGCTAGTGTCACAGGAGTAAAGATACATAAAGTTTTGAAACGTTCGATGTACACTCTGGGCGTACAAGTGGTAGCAGTAGTAGTTGCTGCAACATTATGTTTCTTAATGGGTATTATCATGGATGTCTTGCGCATGCCTATGTCGTGGTTCACGAATTCCTGGTTAATATTTGGCTTATACTTTTGCCCTTTATTTTTTGGTTTCGCAATTGTTCCTGCAATCTATTTCCACGCCACAAAGGATGTAAGTTATTTTAAGACACTTGATTTGATATACATATTGAATATCTATTTAATCTGAAGGAACGGTTCCCAATTGGATATAGAGTGCAATTGCTGTTGCACTGCCATTGCTTGGTATTAGTATTCTTCACATTAATTATGACCATTTGTAAGATACGTTCAGCTTTCATGTTTATGCTGGCGATATTATTTTACACAACGGGACTAATTGTTAATTTGGTAACCAAATTGCACAACAGACGTAAGTTATTTTCAATCTTTAATATGATATCTGTATTCCAAATTATTCTCTCACAATGTTGAACTAGCGACGTCTTGGTTGATTCCACATATTATTTTCGGTGTGCCCCCATTCTTGTTTTATTCATATTTGTCACATGGATTTTTTGTTACTTTTATTCCAATGACCGGAAGGTTTGGTGCGACGGTTAATCCAGACCTTATAATATGTGCATTCACTGTAGGCGTTGGAATTCTTACTGGTGGATTTATGGTAAGATCGTAAAGGGCTGCTGTTGAAAATATTATAATTAGCTTTTATTTTCTTACGCACCACTAAACCGTATAGTTGATTTTGATTATAAACGACTATATTTCTAATTTCGAATTCGTTTTCATTCAGATACCAGTCTTAAATTTATTCAAAAAGTCAAAAACAATAATTTCTTCACTGCTTGGCGTGACTCTTCTCTTTGTTATTCTCGCGGCCACACCAATCGGCTTTCCATATCGCCCAGAAACAAATGTGCAGCGGTTCTCAGTGTTGGTAAGATAATAAAATAATTACCGAGTATTATTTATATATATTATATATTTCCAATATTTTTTAGCATACGAGACGTGTTTTCCATGATGAGAATAATGCAGTACGTCGAGTGGAATCTGGTTATTTCATTATGCCACAAGATAGACGCACATATGCAGTCAAAAGTAATTTCATTCGAAATCAAACTAATTTTAATATTATATTTTAATGAATAATTACATCACTTAATCTATATTATGATCCACAGAACATGTTATAAACATGACTCTAGCCCAAAATATTAATTCCGATTGTGAGAAAGAAATGCTTTGTGGACTGCCTTTATACAATCATCGCTGGCATAAAGCCAGGTGAGTTATTTAAAAAGCATGGTTATTTCATTATTGATTATATATTAATATTTATCATTATCACCATAGAGCGTCCAGCATATGGATACCAGGACCAGATCCAACATTCGATAATATGCCACAAATTAAAGTGAAAGCCAAAAATCAAATTTCAAAAACTAAAATACGTTACGATCTCGAATTAGCTGGACCTGACCATATGGCTTTGTTTTTACGACCATTGCAAGATGCTAAAATTACTGCTTGGTCATTTCATTATACACCCTTACGTATGGAATGGAAGCCACCATATTTTGTATACTTTTCATATGGTGTGGATGGGGCACCGCTACAATTCTGGCTAGAGTTTGAAGTAAGTTGAATCGAATTCACAATTATAAACGACAATTAATATCGACAATTAAAATCGACAATTATTATCGATAAATTTTTATTTCTCTTATATTTTGGTCAAAATGTGTACGGACTCCAAGAGGAGTAATGTATTAGACGTTTACTCTTAGTATAAATCTGTTTTAATTATTTATAAATTAAAAAAAAATTCTTGATATAATATGCACAACTTAAGAATGAGCTTAGAAAATAAGTTTTACAATAACTGAAACGAGTTTAAGAATGACATAGTATGTTACTGATATTGGTAATTCTCACGGAAAGGTGTGTAAGTGCACCTTCAGTGCAATCGGAATTCTACAAAAAGCAGACGGTGCGCCGTACTCTCCGTCTGCAATGTGTATGGTGGTAACTTAAAATACGTTTTCCTGTTTTTTATAAAAAAAAATTCAACTTTTTACTTTCAATAATTTTTTATTTTTAACAGAAACCATCGTCGAACAGGAGCAAACCAATTGTTGAAATAGGTGTCAGTGGCCATTGGAATCATCATGAACATTTGTGGACAAGTGATTTCAAAAAATTCCTTTCCAGCTTTCCCAAATACGTTGATGCTACAGCCTGGCCAGCTTCTTATGAGACTTTTCAGTTCTAATGTACTTCTAATTATAATTAATTTCTTATATTTATCAACATTAAGTAAACAAACATTTTTGTAATGAAGGAATAATTAAATACAGAACAATTTTATTTTATTATATTGACTTTATTTCATTTCGTACTTGAATTATCAAATATATGTGAGTGTAATCTAATAATAACAGACAAGACAGAGTTAGAAATAAATTTGATAAATCAGCAGTAAACTTAGCATTAGACTTTTGATTTTCGATTCTTCGACTTACTTAGTGAGTGCCACAGCCCCAAAGCTTATAAAATAACGTAATATATTCCATATCTCATTCTCACGTTTCATCCATAGCAGTACAATTTAAAATATTTTACAGCTTTATTTTTTTACTTATTTCAATCAATGCAATCTGTTGTTCACCGGTGATTTTTATACTTATATAGTCGTATATATGTATTGTAGATTGCTTTTGGTTGGAAATTTTCGTTACTTATTTTTTCATTTGGCTACCCTTTCGAAAAGTTAATAGAAAATTAATTAAAATTACGAATAAGCTTGTTTTAATATTGCTTATGACGACTATCGGTTAGAACGGCCGTTTTTCGTCGGACCCTTTGATTTCGACACACACACACATGCAGCTTTCGTTCATTTACTCACTAAAGTACAGTAGAACTAATTACTGTCAATTGACGAAATAGTAAGGCTAATAAGAAACTGTTTGGTAAAATGGATATTATTTGCTTTATATTATATTATGTGCTGAACACCATCAAAACAATTATCTTATATTGCAGAAAACATCAAGCCGCAACTGTTGAACTATTTTGAAATCAGTTTCGTAACTTGAATAAAAGATTTTCCATTCATCAAATTTTGTTTTCATAGTTGGCACTTAATGACGACCTTCTAATCTTACATGACTTTATAATACATTTTATCTCCGAATCGGATCTCTCACAGTAAATACTTATATAAGGAGACGTCCAACATTTTGTTACGATACAAAACACAAAAAATAATAATAATACAACGGAAACAAATTGTTAAGTAAAAATTTAAAAAATATGATCAGCGCAATCGTGAAGGAAGCACAGAAATTTCACATTCGACTTTGCGAAACACAACAAAATATTTTGCCTTTAAATTCAATCCTCATCAGGCGCACAATCATTTGATATGCAATCTAATTGTATAGATTGTTCAATTTATTGCGCTAATATTGATAATACATATGTGGAATCACTTAAGTACACACCTATGAGTACACGGCTTGGCTTGTGGTTTAGTATGAATTCACGTCGGACGGCGTGCGGTTGCACTATTGTTGTTAAATACTGAAAATTTGAATTCACATAGAAATTGTGTTGATTCATAAATAATTTAAATTCATGCTGTTAAGTAAAAAATTTATTTTTGAATCACTGTACAATAATCAAACTTAGCCATCAAGTTTTAAAAGTATAAATTTGTAGTGAAAATAAAAATTTAATTAGTTTTTTACAAAAATGAAGGCCAAAGAAATGAAAAAGGAAGGCTCTCTGAACAAAAACACAACTAAGAAATATAACTTTTATTGGGCACCGGTTTTCTGTGCTGCTTGGTTCCTAATCTACTATGTTGCAACAATACCCAGTTTCTACTCCTATCCTGAAACAAAACTTATGTGCGACGAACACAAATACATTGATCAATTCATTGGAGAGCGTGCCTATAGGCAACTGCTTGGTTTGGTAAATATAGGTGTAAAAGTGGCAGGCTCACCTGCAAACGAGATAACAGCAGCAAACTATTTACTGCAGCAGATAAACAAAATTAAATCCGACGCACGTACTGATCTGTATAATATAGATCTGGACGTACAGCGGCCATCAGGTGATTTCCATTTGAAAAGTTTAACCATAAACTACACCAATGTTACAAATATTGTAGTAAGAATTGCGTCCAAAAATTCACAAAGTAGCTCCTACCTTTTGGTCAATTCTCATTTCGATTCTGAAATGGGTTCGCCAGGAGCGGCCGATGCTGGAATTATGGTTGCAATTATGCTTGAAACACTACGAGTAATATCCAGATCGGAAAAGCCATTGAGAAATCCAATTGTGTTTCTACTTAATGGTGCTGAGGAAACAAGACTACTCGGCTCCCATGGCTTTATAACACAACATGAATGGGCACCTCATTGCAAGTAAGTTCAACCGTTTTAATCACGTTGGTCACTTTTATAAATATCATTACTTAGAGCCCTCATAAATCTTGATTCAGCTGGTTCGGGTGGACGTGAAGTTTTATTCCAAACCGGACCAAATCATCCTTGGTTAATAAAGGTAACAAAACTTTCAAAAATCAATTCTTTTATACACAAAGTTCACATTTCGTGAAGTTAAAGCGGGTAGTTGCAATTGGCAATTTAACCAACCATATAATAATAAAATTAATATAATGTAAGGATTACAAGTTTTAGATAGTGAATATATTTTTATATATAATTTATATTTTGCAAAATTATAAAAATTTTTCTGACATAAAAAGTTGGTACGATGGTCAATCTATGTGCATAAGTAACTGTCATATCAAAGAGTATATCAAGCATCGGTAGGGTGTATAATAACCGTAGAGTATATAGCAAAACATACCTACAAATATCCGTTAGGATCACAATGAGAAAAATTAAAATTTTAAACTTTTGAAATACGAGTTTTAAAACAACGATAGATTTTTTTTTTTATGCTAAGTATTACAAACGAAGTGTTCCTCATCCATATGCAACAACTTTGGCAGAAGAACTTTTCCAAAACAACTTCATACCATCAGATACTGATTTCCGAGTATTCCGTGATTATGGTAGTATTCCTGGCTTGGATATGGCTCACACTTTAAACGGATATGTATATCACACGAAATTTGACACGATTACAAATATTGAACGAGGTTCATACCAAACTACAGGCGATAATGTACTCGCCTTAACATGGG
>JXPL01076492.1:0-10076 GCA_001015235.1 Sphyracephala brevicornis | reverse complement strand
TTTAAGCAGACTTTGTTATAAACACGCCAAAAATAAGACAAGTTAAGACCAGCACAAGTGGTGGTTGGTGCGTTAATATGTAGCAAAGCTGCTCATCCTTGACGCACACTTTGTTATGATTGTCTGCCAGCCGAACACCTACAGTATTTTTCCTTATTTTATTTTCTAATAGGCAAATTTTCGTATTTTAACATTTCCTTTTTTTTTTTTTTGTTGGTAGCGCACAAAAGCTGCCACTCCACCTTTTGCTGATAATTAGAATTTTGAAAAACCATTATTCTAAAATTAATGTAAATCAAGTTAACAACAGTAGCGTGTTTGTGCCAACTTTGCAGCATTTCAATAGCTTCAGCTGAACGTTGACGCCTTTGAATATTCAAAAAATTCTTTGGCTAAGAAATGAACAAACTCATACAATGAGCACTGAAAGCGCACAAAAATTTAATTACCGCGCATTCCATTGTCGTCCAGCATGGATGTCAGTTGTTCTGTACTTCCGTAGTGCAGTTGTTCCTTTGGCAGCTCAAGTTTTTCTTCGCCTTTCATTTCCTCCTCCTTTTTTTCCTTTTTGTTCTGCCTTCATTTTGCTTTATTTTTCATACTGCTTGTTCTTTTGCGCTGGTGGTGGCTGCNTTTGCTTTATTTTTCATACTGCTTGTTCTTTTGCGCTGGTGGTGGCTGCTTATCTTCAAGATTTCTTTAGCAATTTTGCAATTTCTATCTTCAATTTTTTGTGTTCAGCCTTTGTTGTATTCAGTTTATGAAATCATTTTGTTATTAGCCACAGTCAACGCCGAAAATATCCTGTTGCGGCCATTGAAAGTTTGCCTTTCATGTTTGCTTATAAAATGTATATGATTTCGTAACGAAATAAAATTTCAACTTTTGTGAAATAAAGTAATAACATTGTATTTGCGTAAATATAATTAAATGCACAAGAAAGTTGTACTTAAATAAAATAAAATTTAATGGAAATATATTACATCAGCCATATATTATATTATTATATTACATTGCCATATTCCAATTGTATTAGAACTGCAGTCACAAAGATAAGAATATTAATTATTAAAAAAAATATATGAAATAACGCTTATTAAAAGCAGAATATATGTCTCGAAGTGGAACATTGGAACATTTGATGCATTGGAACATGCAGCCAAATCGCGGTTGCGCCACAACAACTATAGTATAAGCTGCAAATTAGCTTCGGAAACTGAAACCCCGAGCAACTTTTATGTCACAGCACGACTAGAATCCGAAATTATGTTCTGATTAGGAACCAGTAAACAAAATTCGGAAAATACTTCTTCAAGTCTCCTACCTAACATGCATTTATTTATATAAAGAAGTCGCCTATTGGCTCACATCAATTTTGTCGCTTTGTTGTGATCTTCTCTTATGTTTGAAGGAATGATGGATCAAAATGACGCACGCGCTAATTATGATTGCCAGATTTGGCAGTTACCCAGCTCAACTACCAGTGTAATATTTTTGAATGACGAGTAGTAAAAGTTATTTTTCTTATTTTTTAAAGAATGAACAGACATACACATTTCTTTTCAAATAATTACAAATTTTGATCAGAATAAAACAATAGTTGAACTAGCTGTACATGTCATTATTATTACCACACTATCATTAGCAAGAGAAATTATTAAAGAAAAATACATCCAGTCCTCCAAAATGCATAGCACATATCGAATTTCATTCTATTCAATTCATAACTGGTTCTACTCTCAGCTTTTGGTAATAGAAATTGTCTGTTGAGCTGAATTGCAAATGTTTATCAATTCTGCATCACCAAATGCAAAGGAATAAAATACATTTTGAAACAGTTTACGAAATTACTTTAAAACCAGAGAAATTCCTTTGTTTTGGGTACACATCTTCATAGACTTAATCCCACAGTGTTCTACATACGCCGACAAATTTAACGTCTGTCAGCGCCGCATCGTGCTGTAACCGATAAGCAGAAGTTTGCTAAATTAATGGCGACAGAATGAATTATTCAAGTACAGATCAAAATAATCTCGTTTATAGGCAAGAGTAGGTCTATCTGAAGCCTTTGCTGTAATTTGGGCTACAGCGCCCTTCTTAGGTTGAATATTAATGCCAGGAAGTTCGCAGAAAGACCGTTTCCGTACATAGACACAATTTACTTCCCGAAGGCCTCCATCAAAGACAGGCGAACTGAGGAGATAACTAAGGCCGCGCTCCCATTTTATCGTTTATATCTAGTTGCAAGTCCATTATGATCCTGTACTCCGTGGGATGGCTTTCATTAACACTATTATCTGAAACACCACAAGTTAGAATCATCAGCACCTGTCATTAAATTATAATCATCATATGGTAGCAGTGGATTTCAGTTGACTTGTACAACAGACACACCTTACCGCGGGAATTATATTCCACCTCCACCAAAGGGAACAAAAAAGTCCAGAGGCTTAACGTGAGTGCCAGTTGCAATGTCATAACCACGCGGTTTTCTACACACTCGGTTGGGTACAATGTACGTAACTACTTCCATTGGTGATTGGTCTTCTAATACCAATGAAAACATGTATTTTGGCATGGACTCCCTCCTTGGTGAGATTCGAGACCTATCTTAAACCTCTGCTGCTCTCAAGATCACAGCGCCCGCTTGCATTGCAACTCCACACCGTACATGAAGTACTTTTCCTATTTGGGTTTCAAACCATAACCCACCACAATACTCCCTGAAGGTCCGTACACATTAGTCAGATCGGCTAAGGATTCCTGACTCCAGTGGTATCACAATTCAGTCTCTGGTCAGACTTCTCAGTCGTAGCCACTACCAGTTGAGCTCCAAAAAGCTCGGGACTGGCCGCCCTTGACGCGCACCGAACATTGTGGACTGAAGATTCGAACAGAAGATAACAGACAGGATTAGGAACATGAAAATTACAGTAAAATAAACTCAATCGGTCAAGTGTTGATCTGTTTATCTAATTTATTTATATTTGCCATCTCTCTAAAGTTCAGATAAAAAGCAAATGGTATATACGAGTATTTATTAACAGAAGAGACATTCTACACAGAATACTCTATAATACAGCATTTAAGATTAACTTCCAAAAGGCAAATCCAATATGTGGTACCGTTTCAATCGTCTAGTCTAGTTCATGTCGTCCAATAGGCAGATATCCAATAAATGATCATGATTGCTTAGCCTTCGATTGTAAATGTCTTTCACTTATTTTCGCTACTTCTAACATAACATAAGGTATTTGGAGATCATTGCAAATACATTCATTGGTAACAAACCATGGTGCATTCGTGATTAATCTTAGTGTGCTGGATTGATATCTCTGTAAGATTTCGATGTTTGACTTGCTGGCATTGCCACAAAGCTGCNATTTTTGCAAAATTTCGATATTTGACTTGCTTGCAGTGCCCCAAAGCTGCACTCCATAAGTCCAAACTGGCTTTAAAATCGCTTTATATAAAAGAACTTTGTTCTCCAAACTTAATTCAGATCTTGGTCCCAAAAGCCAATATAATCTTTTATTTTCGAGTTTAAGTTGTGAAAAAACACAAAATTTTCGGAATCAGGATAATATTTTATGCTATGCATTTGTTAGTTGTTCTATTGTTGGAAAAATAGAATCAATGTCTGAAGTTCAGATAATTAAATTTTGATTGAAATTGACGTGCAACATTAAAATACTAACAATATTGATATCATTAAATTTTTTATATATTAAGAATCATTCAATAAAATTTATTAAAAATTCAAAATTTAAAATTCCGTTTTAGAATACACTTAGGTCATGATTTAAGGCCTTTTGTGATATCACGCGCAATATACGAGATATATGAAATTGACTACAACTCAAGTCCTAGGTGAGAATTGAACTCACTAGCAACCAAAATTTAATATTCAGCTAAATTTATACCAAACGGTATAGACTGGCTAAATTAGCATATGTAAGCCACAGAGAAAAATTAATTGTATAATAGTCGAAATCATACATATTTAATATCAACAAATTAAATATTATTATTAATTTTTACGTTTTTGAATGAATGAATAGTTTTCACCGCTTGCTCAAAAATTTCAATTCGAAAAAAATGTAAAAATAAATTTTAATAAAATATTTTTATATTGTGAACATTACGACAGCAGTTTCGTGTTGTAACATATGCGCTGCCAGTGCTTCCGTCTTTGTAAATTTGTAAGCTCTTTATAAATCAAATTAGGATTTATATGTGCATAAAAAATTGCTAAATATATTTTAATAAAATATTTAAATGATGTAAAATAGCATAAAGAAAATATTAAAAATGTCCATCAAACACTGACAGCAGCAAATGTTGCGCCAGCAGATGGACACCCATCAAATTATGCATTAAATACTCAAAGCTAAAACTTTGTAAAAATACAAAAATATTAAAAGTAATATTAAATATGCTACTCAGTAAAAGGAAAATGTTTTCAACACTCTATTAAAAATTCCATTCACTTATTGTTGCAAGTAAATAGAGCAAAACTTGTCCGTAATTAAAAATGACTTTAATTTAGTTGATAGTCATTTGACTGGCTTGAGAATTGACTCAAAGCAACTTTCAACTTTATATTTACTTATTCTTTTCTTTTTATATGCTGTAGGTAAAATAGAAATTAAAAAAAGGAAGAAAATCCTTGCTCTTTCATTAAAACTTCAAAGCAAATTTAATGCGGTAAATTAAATTTTTGCATTGTTTTAACACTAAAATGCATTTTATGAATTTTGACTTGCAGTAACTTTTGTGCTGCTTGCTTTGCCTTATTTTATTCGCCATTTTCCTTATTTTGTTATTACTTAAAGGAATAAAGTTTTGTTTATTTATTAAAAAAAAAAAGAATTTTTTTTTGTATTTACTTTATCACAAAGCAGTATGGCTAAAAGGAAGCTGCTTGTGCATTATAAAAGCAGGAATTTGCATTTTGAGTGGAAGAGCACTGTTGCACTCAAAGACTAATGCAGAAACAGAGTATGTGTTAAGTAAATTTTATTGCAGGGATTTGTTTCCTTAAGTAGATGAAGATCCTTAGCGAAAAGTTTTTGCCAACACTGCTGCTTTTGCTACTCAACTAGCGACAACTTTAAAACTATGAGTTT
Source organism: Sphyracephala brevicornis (assembly GCA_001015235.1). Lineage (NCBI taxonomy): Eukaryota > Metazoa > Arthropoda > Insecta > Diptera > Diopsidae > Sphyracephala > Sphyracephala brevicornis. The sequence goes on along the minus strand of JXPL01076492.1, from coordinate 4,947 downwards.
TATGTAAATTTCAATATTTACACAACACATTTGAAAATAAAATTATTTTTATTTGATTACACATTTCGTATGAGCATATGGTATGCTAATGTGACTGGCGAAATTAAAAACAAAATATGCATACGAGTATCCTTAGTTTTAAAACGAGCAGTTTGCACAGCATAACGTGCAGCATTTCATTTACTTGAAGAAAATATAAAAGTTTTGTAATTTGAATGAGTGTAATTAAAACATGATTTTTAAGAAACATATGTGTAAAATAAACATAAATGAATGCAAATAAATGGCGGTGGGTGTAACTATGTGTGTCTTAAAACAGAAATTATGCTTAGTTTTTGCTATGGAAAGTTAACTGGTTAACCAGGGAAGCGCCTAAATGCCTTTCCTTGTCATTTTGCTTACTGGTAACTAATTTTATACCGAATAAGCGAATATGAAATAAGTCTGATGCTGCTAGAAGTTGATTGATCTGAATTTATCCCATGAATATTTTTAATTTAATTTACTTATTTTAAATTATAATTTATTTATTGATAAAAGTATCCGCTTAAACAAGTTCAGAACACTATGCTTTAGTGACTTGCATCCTGATTGATGCATTTTTTAGTCATCACGATGGTTTCTAAGCAGCACGTAGTATGTCATTCTTTAGTGTGGAATTCGTTTGGTTCCGCTTTGAGTTCATATTTTACTTAATATAACACCAAAATACAAAACTTTACTGAAATGATATTGCAGCATATTGTTGGTCAATTTTGATCACACGCCTAAATAAATCTTTCGAAAAATCTCTCGAAAAACTGTGTATAGAATAACTGTGTTATTGCTACTGCTCAGTGCCATAGTGTTAACTGACATATTATTGCTGAAAGTACATATCCTTCACAACGTCATCGTTGAATTGGTAACGAAACTTATTTCCTATTGTATTTCGTTTACGATCACTGATAAAAATTTACTAGTAATTGTGCACTCCAGTACAGGAATATGGAGCTCTCTATCACTACCATTGTCTAATGAACAAGGATATTGGTATAACCGGTTAATATGACAATTTAATTTAATTTAAATTTAATTCGACTTAATTCGGTGTTTGCTTGGTTACTTGGAGTATCCAACGAATATACACAGTTATAAAACGAATCAAAACTGTTAAGTGTGTCACCATAATTCATATTTTCAATTTAAAATTTTCGATTTAAAAATTCTGAATTGCGTTAAGTAATGGTATAAATACTACCCACTGCGTTAACATGGCTTCGAAAATGCATTCCTGTCAGAGATCGGTTTGCGATTGATCGCTTTTTTGTACCTTTAAAGTATGCTTATTTTTCTGCTATAAAAATCTGCAATTGTCGACCTTACTGACAAAACCTCATTGTAAAACTGGGACAAAATTTCATTCAAAAAGCAACAAAAAAGTCAGGAACCGAGAATAGGCACAACATTTTAAATTAAAAAAGCCAAAAGAGAAATGTCGCAAGGATTGGAGCGACGGCATTGATAAAATCTCATTGTAAAATATTCACAAAATTTTCTTGTAAGAAGCAAAAACAAATTTGTGAACCGACAGCAAGTAACAAGAAAATTAGGAACACAGTGTAGGCACAAAATTTCAAATTAAAAGCAAAAACAAATTTGCGAACCGACAACATGCACAAAACTCATTGTAAGCGTAAGTAGCAAAAAAATTATGAACCGAGAATATTCACATCAAAATCAATTTAAATACAAAAATTCGTTTGGATCAAACCTCAAAATTTCGTTGTAAAGATCAACAACAAATAAATACGAACCGTTAAATAGTATTTATTGAGGGTTTATGATCAAATGTGATACTACCAAGTCACAAAAATATTATCGCAAGCCGATCTCTGATTCCTACATCTTATTTCTAAGCCAACTGAGTTGTCAACTCAGATAATATAGTAATAAAAATATTTCATAAAATATATTTTTTAAATAAATGACAAGTTGAAGGTTTTTATTTGCTGATACTGAATAAACTTTAATTATACACATATTTTTTTTGATAATATTCAATTCGTTGATTAGACCTGCATACCTTTTGCTGCATATAATGACAAAACAAAATGAACAAATGTTTTAGTTTAACAGCTGCTTTCGTAAGACGTTCAAAAAGTGTGACCATTCGATAAACTTTTTTCAGTACGTATAAACACATGAGTACCTTACAAGTGAGCTACACTGAAATCAGTTTATTCCAAATATTTTGTTATAAGCATAGTAATTGTCTGCACAATCTGCCAAGCATTAAGTCTTAAACATGGTTTAAGTCCATACGAAATAATTCTTGGTAAATGGGTTGCATTGGTTGTTCCTGAACAGCCCCTTGAGTTTTCATTTTCATAACCACGATGGAACAAATTTGCATGTTTATGTAGCTAATTTTAAATGACGTTCATTACTGTAATTCTTTCGCCAATTGGTTGTGCTCTAATACAAAATTAATGAACTACATTACTTCATATTCACAAATATCATTTAATAATCACAAATGTGAAATATCAGTTGCATTTCTTTGACAGAACGAAATTATTGCAAGACTTAAATTGTAAACTTCAATTCAATCCGAATGTCTTGTATACCAAACGCACTAATCTTGCAAATGGACATGGGAGCAGGGGGTTGTTTGGAAATGAAGTTACCCTATTGCTTGTAAAATATAAACTTGTTCAATTAAGCTCTCTATAAAAATAAAAAACCCATTGCCGATACATGTATGAGGAAGAAATGTTTCCTGTTAACTCTTAAGTACTTAGTTTTAAATTGCTATAAGGTTTGGTCTGCAATAAGTCAATATACTGCTTTCTACCTGCTAAGTGCGTATGTTAGGTTAATATTAACTGTGCTTGCAATAAAATTTAACTGACTTTATACATTTTCAAGGAATGAAATAACCATTTCACTTGCTAGCTGGAAAGAAAAAATGCACGTCATAGCCAAATCATTTAACGTTCAGTTACCAAATTGTTCTGAAATAATATTTTATTACAGTAATTTTTATTCTTACAAGCAAACATAAAAAATTTCGCACAAACTAATTTCCTGTTTCCGTTTCAATGTCCAACAAACGTTGTGCTGCACTCGTTGTCGTTTGGCATTGCAACAGCAGCAACAGCAACAACAACAACTCAGAGTACAACTGCAACCGCTTTGCTTGCCTTATCCATTGAATGGTTGAACATTTTGTGGTTTTATCAAAGCTGCCACACTTGAACTGCTCTATGCTGTTCCCAGCACCCGCGCCCGCACTTTTTCGATGAACAGTTGCTTAAATTGTAACCGCTCACATAAGGAAACGTTTTCGATTTAAAGTTATCGACTTTTGAAAAATTTTTGCTGCTCATGTTGCAGCTGCCATTTTTGTTGTATTCGTCCTTTTTGTTGCTATTGTTGCTGTTGTTGTTGTTGTTGTTTAACAATATTAAGCTGCACTAATACGGTTTAACATTTTACTTGTATTTGCTGTTGTTATGGCATTTGTAACTGTTATCAGCAACAGCAACTGCAACAGCAACAACAGCAGCAGCAGCAATTGTACTAACAACTCAAAAGTAAAACAACGCATTGCAATTGAAATCCTTGCTACAGGATTGTTTGTTGCCACCACATTTCATAGTTGTTGTTGTTGTTTCTGAATATAAGTGTGTTATTACATGTTATATAGCATGAGCAACCATGTGTGTGTGCTCAGTTGTTGTTTGTTTTATTGTTGTTGTTGCACTTAGAGTTATAGTTGCAATTGATATTGCCATTTTACTCGTAGTTTTGTTGCCTTTCAGTTCAGCTGAATTTAGTGTTTAGTTTGGCTGAGTTTGGTTTGGTTTAGTTTAATTTATGATTAAGTTCTGCAATTCACTTAAATGCCAAAATGTATAGCAAATTGAATATTGCATTTGTATTTGTGCAACAACTTAGCCAGTCCCACCAGGCCAGGATGTGGAGTTACGCTCTACCTTGTTCATAAATTTTTTTGCGGCATTTTAATATTTGTTGTCGTTGCCCAGAACAGATGTTCGTTCGGCCGTTTTGTTGCCCATTTTTTGGCTCACTGCAAATGGGTCAAGTCTGTTTATGGCTTTCAGATATTTTTGGGTTTTTTAGTTTTTCATCTGATATACGAGTTTATATTTTTTTGCAGTTTCAATGCGCAAATGATTAATTATGGCACAGCAAAAATAATATATAAATAAAGGACATTCAATGCAAGAGTTCATATTGATGAAATAAATATTTTAATTTTTTTGGCAGCTGCAATTCTTTTACTTACAACAACCAAATGCTCTTTGGTTTGTAACAATTGCTTACATAACAAATTTCGAAACTGCATGTATTTAATTCCCGTATTTTCAATAAAATACTAATGCAGCGCTTTCTGTGCTTTCAACAGTTGAAAATTTATTTTATATATGCAAGATTAAATTTTTTTATATATTAAAAACAAAAAAATTTCATGTCATAACAACATAATCTGCAATTAACTCTACAAATAACATTAAACCAAGCAACAAATAATGCAATGCACAATTAGCATGTACAGCCTTTTGTTGCTTTAATCCCTTCAAAATTCTTACAACTCGTAATCCTTGTAATTGCATATTAAAATTATTTAACTGCAAAAGCATAAAAATATAATCCATTAATGTCGCTTAAGCTAACACAAACTTAAATGTTAGAGAAATACTTCAGCAACTAAATAAAAAAATAAAAATAATTGCCTTTAATTAATTGAAATTAAATATAATTAATCTTAAATGCCACGAAAGCTCGCAAATCAATTTTCTGCCTTAGTTGATTTTATGTGCGTAATTCTGTTTCGGCTTAAGTTATTCAATTTTACTTGTCACGAAAATAATTAATTTATTTCAAACGTGGTCCCATGTTTCTTAAATAAAATTAAATTTTATTTATATGTAATAAATT
>JXPL01076052.1:4697-16446 GCA_001015235.1 Sphyracephala brevicornis | reverse complement strand
AAATGATTTTTCTTCTTTTTGAAAATATGGGGGTGACAATTTATGACTTATTTATACGCATTTTATTTGCTATGCGTACATTGACGGATGTTGATCCATCCTCTAAGTTATAATGTTTTAAACTATGTATATAACAAGTAGTGGTTATGTCTTCAAGAAATGTTATATTTTATTAACAAAATTTATACATTGACCAAACATACATATACATATATAACAGACATTTAATATTAAGCTTTTTAGAACATAGTTTTTGTTTATAATACTTTAATCACTGTGCGATCAATTTTATCATAATTTGAATGCTCAAATTTTCCCAATTTATTTGAACATTTAATTCCTCTAATATATATTATATATGTATAATAAATTCATTATGTATTATACGTATATTGTTTATAATTATATTATTATTGTAAGGTAGAGTTATTGCTTTCCAAAATGAATATAAATATATAACTCGTAAGAATTTTTAATAAAAAATTTTATTTAGTAGGTACGTTTTATTTAGACCTCGGTGTGTTTAAAAATTTATACTGGACAGATCACGAATTTGCAATTCGTTCATTTACAACTCTCTAGCAATTTTTTCTATAAAAACATAACTATTAAAATATTAGTTTAAGTATTATTTAATATATTCTAGCAAATAACAGTTAAAAACAGTGTATCCCAAAATTCTGCGAGACGTTTACAAAATATCACTAATAGTGATTCAAGTTCTTGCTATAGCTTTGTTATCTATTCTTATTATAGGATATGTAAGAAAAAGTATACCCTCGAGTCAAGCGTATTTGCTTTTAACAAGAAATTGTATAGCACATTTTTTATAAAATTTTTTCTATATATGTATGTATACATGTAATTAAATATTTAATAATATTTTGCATTTTAGTAACTTATTCGTAATACTCCATGTTTTTACGTGGTGAAGTTAAGCCACAGCTATTTTGTAGATCTGTTTTCTTAAGTATAGAAACATGATGACCAGTGGTTTCGCCAGAGCGAGTAGGGGGGCATGCAAAAATAGAATCTTGTTTACTGAGAAATCCCCTTCTTTGATCTGCAAATGATATAACCGAATCTTGCTTGACAAGTTGATGTCTACGATGTTCTATATAAAATAAAATAATGATTTGTAAAAATTTGTTAAAGTCTACTTCGATGGTAAAGCTTGATAGATACCTGGTCGCTGATCAACAAAAGAAATGACCGAATCTTGTTTAACAAATTTTTGACGTTTATTATCCAAAACAGTACTTGTACTAGGAGAACTGACACTGGTACCATGTCTTGAGTCATTTGATATGCCCTCTTGAGGTGTAGAATTACCATCTTGCGAACGGTCTTGGTTTTGCAACAAATGAACAGAGCGTTTTATTTCTAAATTATAGGAACCATTACTATCCTGCTGGCACAAAAGACGTCTTGATCCATCACTTGATGCGCTCTCCTGTTTAATGAGAAACTGTCGAGAACCATGTGAATCTTGTTTGAGTAGCATTTGTTGAGAAAGATTGCTATCTTGTTTGACTATTAAATTATGCCTGCGAAGGGAATTATGTTCGTATATATAGGAAACATTATTTTTTCGTAGGCCTGGACTGCTGGGACTCTTACGTGAACTATTTTGATGGTAGTGGGATGACTTGCGTGTGCTTGTTGTTGAAGAGACTATAGCAACATTGTCATAATATCTATAATTAAAAAAAAGAAATATAAATTACTTTTACTTTTTACGAAAATTAAGTAAATTAAAAAAAAGGAATATCACTGTGCATCACATGCATGCCAGTTTAAAAACTAAAATTTATTAATTATTTATAACAAAATGTTTGCATATATAATAAACATTCGCTTATTTATATTTATAACAAAATGTTTGTACATATAATAAAAATGTTTTAAAAATAATATTGAATATACATAATTTATAAATTTTTACCTTAAACGTCCACAGCAAGATCGGGACTTAATTATAGCAGCAAAGCCTCGGCGATATTTTTTATTAAAGAACGCATATAAAATAGGATTGATACAGGAATTAGATGAGCCTAGCCATTGCGCAAAAGGTGTAACCTTGTTAAGTATTTCGCTCTCTTCCATGGATATTTCTCCGCCTGTATATAAATTACGATTTTTTCAAGTAATTTGATTAAAAATTTTCACTTTTATTAAACTTTCATGTAAATGCAAAAATTTTAAAAATTGACATATATATTTACGAAATCAATACATGACATAAAGGAACTCAATTTTGTGGGTCATTTCGATTAAACTTTCACAAGTAAACTACTTACCAATATTTCATTAAGTATATTAGTTTTGTCTTACCAAATTTAATTCTGGCGAATATGGCATAAAGTGGCAGCCATGAGAGTACAAATAGTATTACAACAGCAACTAGCATCTTTATAACCTTAACTTTGGATTTTTGTTGCATGCGATCCATTTGTGCATCCTTAGTGTCACCAGGTATGGAACGTGTGGAAACTTTTATCCAAATAAGTACATAACACAAAGTTATAATCGACATCGGTAGTAAATAACAAGCGATCAAATGTGCAATCAAAAAATATAGGTTTCCATTTGTGCCTGGTGGCCAGACTTCTATACGTAAAATTAGAAAACACCGTTAAGCATATGTTATAATGGAAAAGTTTGAGAATCATACGATTCGAAAGATTTGTATATATAATTATATGTACCTTGACACAAATACAAATCTGGAGCAGCCGGAAATGAATCAGCGGCTGGCACCAAATCGAAGAATATGAGCCATGGTATAGTGGAACCAAAAGCTATAACCCAAATACAAATAATCATACAACGTGCTCTTCTTTTTGTCATTTGTTTTAATGGCCACCAAATGGCAATGAACCTGAAAAAATTATGGAAAAAGGAAATATTTCAATTCATTATTAATAATGCAACAGTTTATACATTCGTAAATTGTTTGGAGAACGGTATGTTTATATATTTATAAACAATGGTATTAGGAAAGTATTCATGGAAATCAATTGAACACACTGTGCGATGTGTCAATGATAGATATATGTATGTACTTAAGTTTACAGTGAAGTAAAACATTCTTTTTATAGATACAAACTTGTGTTCATACGCATTTTTTAATATGTCAATATTCAAATATTATTTTTCGAAACAATCTATTTGGTCAAGGATTGTTAGAAATTATATAACAAGCTGAACTTGAACTTGTGCGCGAAAAAATTAATATTTATGAATAAAATGCGTTACACACATTTTAAAAGTTGTTCGAATACAAATATAAAAAAGTCAGAATTTTTTGCTTGCACATGTGTATCTATAGATTCTATAGATTCGTCAAATGTCGTCATGCCTAATGCTAATAATAGGCTACATTGAAAAGCTGTAAATCTCCTTGAGTACCACCAACTGCTACAGCTATTAGCGAATCAACATTTGCGTTAGCATAAGGTTAACCTTTAGTTGAGCTGATATAAAAATTAATTAAAATTGAAATATAATGCATAAATGCATACATATTTGAAATATATTAGAATCAAAAATTCGAGAAGCGAAATTCCGCCTATAAAAGCGTTTGTGTCAGTTGGAATTGCAATCAGTTGCGAACTATTTGCCTGCAATAAAATTTTTAATTAAATAAAAATTAAGTTTAATATTTAAACCAGCACGATGTTCAAACTTGTAAGTATCTGGCAGATATTCGTTGCAAAATAACGAACATATTTCACAACATTTTTCATTTTGTGTGCAAATTGCTTGCAGTTGTTGTTGCTTTCAGCTGTTTTTGCTTATACTTATGCCGGCGTCGTAGTAGCTCCCGCTGTGCCAGTTGTTCATCATGGAGTGGTGGCACATAATCCCATAGTACATCATAATGCACATGCAGTGCACTCGTAAGTAATTTCAGTTTGCTAGTTGCATTAATGCTTCAAATGATTTTAACACTTTTATAACTACATGCAGTCATGTCATCCACCACCCTGCTCCTGTTGTGAAGTCAGTCGTAGTGGCCAAGCCGGTAGTGCCAGTAGTTCCTGTTGTAAAATCTGTGATTCCTGTATTACCAGTACACCATGCTCACCATGCTGTCGTTGCGCATCATTGAGCGCAATCAAAAAAGAAAAGAAACATTGCCAGCAGCCGTAACTCGTATGAAAAAAAAGTATATTCCCACAAAAAATTATAAATATCCTGCTTCCTGAATAAAAACCAGAACAAAAAGAAAATAGTTTGCCTTCATTTTTGCAAATTTTTTTAACAATGTCAAGGTTGTGCTAGGCAGCACTGCGGGGCAAATTGTTATCATGGTTACATTAAACATCAATGGCATTACCTGTCAAGTGAGACTGCAATCAAACTGTAGACTGAGGCAGCTACAGATACTCCCTGTATGTAGGGCACAGTTTTACACATCAGCCAACCAAGCATCCAAGCTATAAATTAAAACAGAAAAAAAAGGATGAAATGAAATGCATGGCATTAAGGTTTATGGCAAATATTTTAGCAGCAAGATTTTGAAATTGTATTTTGCGCCATTTTCTCTGGCTGCTCAACTCAAGTGCAGTTAGCTTTTTACGTGCATCTGTTTTACAGGAACTCCAAGGTTATTTTTGGTATTTGAAGGTTGGTCATAGCTGTAAAAAGTTGACATTGGTAGGTTCGATTAAAAATGTTTGTAGTCTTTAAACGAAATGTTTGTAGAGATAACACACTTTCAAGAGGCAGGAAAGCCTTAAGTGCAGGCATCATTCTGAAGCATCCTTACACATTGCGCGCATATTAATGAGTTCTTGTAAAACAAGTAAAAAACTAAAAGGTCAAAGTCACTGTGTAAATTTGAAGATGAAAATTACTGACACACATGATAAACCTGTATTTTATTGGCCATGGAAACGTGCTTCTTAATTTTTTAAAGTATACTACACGGTCACAGTTGGAGAACTTCCAGCCTAATGATTATAAGGTTGTTTAGCTATGATAAAATCATAACATTATTGCTGCTTAGAAGCTAATGGATGCACTTGAAGACATAGTAGAGAGTGCGGTATCCTTTGTGTTTTTAAATTAATTTTAAATTAAACATTTTCAGCAAGTGTTATGAAAAATATAATTGAACGAATAATAAATAAACTCAGAGTGCAGCTTTGTGGTATTTAGTGAAAATTTGATGAAAATGGTTTTTGGCTGAAATTTCATTTTATATCAGAAATAGGTTTATTTTAGCTCAATACACTTAGTTAAACGTATTTTCAATTTTTGGTTTCCTTCATAAGAAAAAAATTTGTCTTAATACAAAAACTGTTAAGAGAGACGCTGTGATTCATACTGAATAAATTTGATGCTCTAGCCTTAGATCCTAGCACAAACAAAAAAACCAACAATTGGCTATATTCTGGCCACGTTTTTGACAAAATATTCGAGAGTTAAAAATTTATTATGTCCTATCTGCTATACAGCAGCAAATTACCAACTAAAAAAATTGCAAATCATACAGAACAAATGTCTAAAATTATTAACAACAAGCACTGGAGGTATCCAACTGTTCTCCTACACCAAGAAACAGGATATGTAGCAATTATTGACTTCATCACGAGACTTAACTTTAAGTATTTTAACAAAATTGAAGATGCGTCTTATGCATTGATTAGAGAATGTAGAGAGTTAACATAAAAGTAAAAATTACCAGATTGAAAATTATATGTTTATGGAATCTTATTACCTATAATAAACTTTCCTTAAACATTCCTTAAACATATTTTCATTTAAACATTTATCTTTAAAAAAAAAAATTGTATTCTTATATAAACTTTGTAAATATGGTACGATTATAATTTATTATTTGTTGCGATAACTAGTTGATAAGATCCAAATGTAAATATCATAAACTGAAAATAATAAAGGATGAAAAATAAATTTAAAAAAAAACGAATTTTCAGTTTAGGGATTTCTCCAGAATTAATAAACATACTGTTGAGAATGACTCTGTGATTCATACTGACTGCAATTGATGCTCTAGCCTTAGCTTCTAGCACAAACAAAAAACCAAATAATTGGCTATACTCTGTCCACGTTTTTGACAAAATATTCGAGAGTAAAAAATTTACAACAAAATCATTTAACTTATATTTCAGAATCGGATTTTAGAAACCGATTAGTTCGACTTATTTCGTAAACCCTGGAACTTGCTTAGCTGTTACGGCAATTGTTATTATTAAAAATGAATTAGAGCCAAAATGAATACATATACCGTTAATTAATTTAACAATACATTGCCAGCCAGTGAATTTGACTTAAAGCAGGTATTGTAAGAAAAAAAATCATAATATGTGTATCTTCAAAATTATCAAATATTGTTACTTGTCTAGAAAAGTAAAAATCATGGAAAACATACGTCAACTGCTAAGTTCTTGCTCTGCTTTTACTTTCTTAAGATTCAATACACTGGAAATAACAAACACAAGCAATCTAATAGAACTCCATTAGTAGGCTTGCAAAATACATTCCAAAAGAGAATTGGAAGAATGGAGTAATGCAATAGACGGTATCAGAACGAGCCATATAGTGGCCTATATGTGGCGACGTCAGTCGGTAGACGTACCACCTAAGTCACAACGAGCCATATAGTGGGTTATATCTATCTAAATATACCAGTCATATCTTTTTATGCAATATTAATTGTAATGCTAAATACGAGTATGTATAACAATAATTATAACTTGCTGAAAACGCTTTAACTGTGTCAATATCTTGCTAAAAGTGCCACATATTTGCAGCCGTGCAGTAATCAAGGCTCTTAATAATATAAAATATACCGAATTGTACGCTATTGATGGCTAAAGAGTAAAAGGATTTGGTGTAAAATCGGTAAAGTATTTGACACATATTTTCAATGCAAAAATTCGTTTGAGCCATTTCCAGACCCAGTCGAAATGTGCAGAGTTAATAATGATTCCTAAATCGAATAAACTAGACAACTTAGTGTTATCTTATATACCAATTGGGCTTCTGGTTGTATTCTCTAAAATGTATGAAATGATATATTTCAAATAATTACAACCATTGTTAATTCGATACTCGATAATGCCTATGCATCAATCGGTTTCGAACTAAGCACAGAACACCTTGGCAATGCCCTGTATAGTCCATGCGTGCTCACCTTCTGCACTAGCTATAAAGAAAGCCACACATTTGTTTTTGTTTTTGAAGCAGAGCATACGAAATACACAGCCTTATGAAAATTAGTTTTCCTATATTCTAAAATAAATAATGTCGTATACAATAAATTGGTTTTTGTATACAGGTCTCTCTCGTATATCTGAGTACTTCTACAATGCGTTTTCGGTATAACGCGATTTAAAAAAAATCAGTTTCAGTACACCGCAAAATTTCGACTTGTGTAACGACTTGTGTAAGTTNTGTTTTTGTTTTTGAAGCAGAGCATACGAAATACACAGCCTTATGAAAATTAGTTTTCCTATATTCTAAAATAAATAATGTCGTATACAATAAATTGGTTTTTGTATACAGGTCTCTCTCGTATATCTGAGTACTTCTACAATGCGTTTTCGGTATAACGCGATTTAAAAAAAATCAGTTTCAGTACACCGCAAAATTTCGACTTGTGTAACGACTTGTGTAAGTTGTATTCTATAACGCGAATCACATAACGCGGAATTTTTCTGGAACGTAACCACCGCGTTATACGAGCGAAACCTGTACACTAAAACTTTGTAGAAATTTTTGAAGAAAATAAACAAAAACAGCTACTGAAAAATAATATCAATTATAAGCATACCAATAGGTGATATTTCTTTGTTATTTGTAACAGGTACACAATAGCCTAAATATTTAACCGCAAAGAGCCAAGGAACAACTTGTTATTATATGAAACTTCATCGATAACTTCAGTCCAATAAAAAAAGAAGTTTTTAGCGTGAATGACCTATTGTTCTACAATCAGACCGAACCTCATAAAAGAAGAAAATTACTAAATTATGATAGATTTTATTGATTCTATTATTAAAAAAAATAAATTTGTTCTTTAAAATATTGCAATATTTCAAGTTTTAAATTTTTAGAGTGTACATTTTTATTTGCTTTATCGTAGAAGAGGTGAAAATGAAAAAAAAAATAAAAAAAAATTAAAGTACCGTTATAAACTACCGTAAAGATTTCAAAGAGCACCAATAGTATAAACAATGTCATTACTATGACAATAGAGAAAAACATTACCGTTGGGCAGTATTTTTGGGTGTTCACCAAGCGTGTGATGGAGACTGGCATAACATGGTTGTACAAAGTCAAAAATTTTTTAGCGGTTCCAAACTTTTGGGGTATACTAAGACCAGTAGTAACTAATACACCCACGTGACATGTCTCTTTGATATTACCATTGCCTGATGTTACAGCATATTTGCACATCCATCGTCACTAGTTGAGGCATATAGATTGTTATAATCGCATCTGGATTTAAATTTTATTTGGCCGAAAAATGGAAATTTTCGAGTAACTACGCAATATCATATCACATAAAGTATTTAGAGAGCATTAGATGTGAGGGTAGGTGAGGTGATCTTACAGAGGTCCGAGCCATCCCCGACACTCAGGCCACATGGCCCATTGTGACTTCCCAATACATTGAAGATAGGTAGAAGGATAAGAAAGTTGAAAAAAGGAACACATAAATTATACTAACAATAGAGATGTCCTCCACACATTAACATTAATAATATAAACAAAGCAAGGACTTACTATATGACCTACCTAGGCCCTCACATTGACAAAAGAAAATAAATATAAAAGCGCACACAAGTAAACAACACCAAGATTATGTTTTGAATAATTGTCAAAAGTTCTAGTCTAAATATTGAGAATAAAATAGTGCTCTAGTGTGAACTAATGGCTTAAAATTGTAGGAAACATCAAGTAATTGAAATTTCGAAATATTGCAGTAGACATTGACATCTGACGGAGACATTGCGGCAGATCCCCAACGGGCTTTGATTCGTGACAAATAAAATAATTAATTCTGATTTGCAAATGAACACAATAAAAGATGAAATAAACAAGTTTTCAACCAAATATATTGGCTAAGCAAAACCAGTAATATCTTGGCGATAGGCATTGCAGTTAATAGTAAATGAATTAAAAGACTGAAACGGTTTCATAACCTATTTTTATCATTTATATAAGATAAGCTTACAAGTAATTATAGTCTTATACGAGTATATGTAAATAATTTTTCCACAATTGTATTTCTAATTAAATAGTTTAAATCTCTTTGCTTGTATATTGAGCCATAACATTTAAGAATTTCTAAATTAATTTTATAGTTTTAAGAATCTTTTTATAAATGTCGTGCTACAATGTAGCTAACATGGAATGTAAATGAAAACTCGTAAGAACAGTATTAAGCGCATATCTCCACTGATTAATAAATCACATAAAATTCTACTAATCACAACAAAAAATTCAGCTTTTGGAATACTTGCACCAAAAACAGTTGATTTTTTACATAACAAACTTATTTATTTGTTTATATTTGATTATAATTTGTTTCGGTTGGGCAGTGTGAACGTGATGTAAATATTAATAGCCCTGCCGAGTAGCTCGTTGGGCAAAAAATTTAGGTCAATTTATCGAGCCGCAAACAGCCCTGAGTGTCAACCGTTAACAACCTTCCAAAGCTTTTAAGGCTGAAGCTGTGCTTAGATAACGACAAAACAAAAATAAAACATCAACATTGCTATCGCAATCACCGAAACCATCCATTGCAGTGCCAACCACGAGTGCACTTTGCACCGCAATAATGTAAACAGTGTGTTGGTACCTACCAGCATATAATACATATACATATATACACACAAATACACATGCCTATAAACTTTACTATGTCTCGTAAATATTTTTGTAAAAAGTGACTTTGATTTCTATATAGACGAACAGAATTTATTGAAAGTTTCCATAAGTTCTGCCAACAACAACCAAGACATTCATTCTCTCTCTCTTTCTATATTAATTTCTTTATTACTGCTAAAGTAACCTTAAAAGCGCTTGACGACTTGTTGGTGCCTCGCAAACTCAACATATGTTTACTTGTAATGCATACAGGCTGCAATAAAGAAAATATAAATTTTGTTGTACCAGTGTAAACACAAGTAGAGAAACGTAGCGAAACAATACCCTCAGTTACAACCACCTGAGACTGAACCCTTCCATGCTACAAACAACGCAAATTGCTCGTTGCACACACTCAAACCAACATTTAATCTACCATCAACCTTATCCCACCCATTGACCTACAAAAAGTTATGCCACCTAACGCACATAAGCACACACGTACATACACAAAAACGCACAATCAAACATTAAGTGTTTACATACAGATACATAAACCTTGCGCCTAAGTTGAAATTGTGAAATTAGGTCAGTACTGTGTCGATGATCCTTATGGCCTATGTAGAGGATGCCACTAAAAACTCGTACACATGTATGCGTGCACTGCGCACCTATACCGATAAAGTTACACAAACATTTGTGCAAACATGCATACTGATGTGTACAGAGCTTTTATTTCTGCCACACAACAGCAAATATAAAAAATGAAAAATCAACCCCAATGCTCAATTGTGTGCTCACTTGATATGCAATGCAATATAAATGGCTGGAAATTGTATTAATAAGTACAGTGTTGAGTCAAAGGCTGGCTGCAAGGGATACTAACTTTTCAGCCTTACAAATGTCCAGGTGTCTGAATATTTTTTTGATGTATAGAAAAAACTCATAATGCAAGTAAATTGCATTACTTTACAAAAAGCTTTATGCTCGTATGCATGTTATTTCACTTTTCAAAAGATTATTTAATCGTAGAGAACTAACATTATATTAGTACAAAATTTTTATTCAACTGAAATCCCAGAAAAATGTTGTTGTGTACAATACTATAATAACGTAGCCTGACTGTATGTCCTTGTGTTTTGTAGTAACAGTTATGAGCAAACTCATAAAGTTTTTCGATAACAACTTAGTCTTATATTAAAAATTGAGTAATCTGCAATACAAGAATTGCAACAATTCAATTTTTATGAAATATACATAGATACATATATTTTTTGTAGACTAATAAAATTGCATATCTATCACAAATAAGCATTGGTTAAAGAAACACTATAAGTTGCCCTATTGGGAATTACAGTTAAGGCATAGTTAAGGCATAGTTAAGGCTCATTGCGATGCTATATAGAAAAGTGATAACGTAGAAAAACAGCTATAATAGTAGAAATGTAAGTTCATTGCGATGGTATATAGAGAATTGATAACGTAGAAAAATAGCTATAATAGTAGAAATATAGGCTCATTGCTATGGTACATAGAGAATTGATAACGTAAACAAATCGCTATTATAATAGAAATTTATATAAAAAAATATTTATATAACTAAATAAATGTATATGTCTTTATATTATTAGATAACTGGTGGTCGTGGCGAATCAAATGTAAGGAGAGTTAATCTCATAAGCAAGTTTCATTTTAAGTAAGTAAAATATATCTTTTGATAAGATAAATATAATGACAGAGCTCTGACATAAATTTTCTTAGTTATACATAAAAGCATTAAATTTAGTATACGAGTATATAAATGTGTAAACATTTTTGCTGTGCTCACTCATATAGCTTGTTATGTTTTTATGTATCTTCACAATGTACATATGTGAAGATACACATACGGGTATGCCATATT
>JXPL01075983.1:0-12599 GCA_001015235.1 Sphyracephala brevicornis | reverse complement strand
TTTCATAAGATTATAATTTAATACATTTTACAGCCTTTTAATTTTTTATAGTTATTTTAATCTATAATAATCGAAAATCAATTTAATTATTGCAGAGAAATAGAATTTTTATAATAGAATGGATCTATTAGCAGATAAATGATCTTATAATTTAAGTTTATTAAGAGACAACTTATACTATAAACTATTTAGTATATAGTATTACTATAATAGAATTTTATAATTGAATAATAAAAATAAATAAATGAAAAAGGATTCACAATATAAATGTATGAATAATAAAAGTAATTTCATATCAACGATTTAATTGTTTATCATTAAGAGTGTAAACCGGTGTANATTTCATATCAACGATTTAATTGTTTATCATTAAGAGCGTAAACCGGTGTAAATCGAAACTACACTATCTTGTATAATAGTAACCAGCTCCTTGATATTATCGGTCGTACCAAGTATGATGAGACTGCAGCTATCGAAAAGGACTCTGCCAAAATGGGTTTGGCAAAATGCGAAGGCAGGACAAACTATATATTGTCTACATGCAGAATTGCGCGCCGTCTGCTTCAGGTGTTTCTACGATTCGTTTGAAATTATCAAGGGTTTTATATACATAAATTCCTCGGTGATACTTTGGGCTCAGAAAGTCCAGGGACTTAACGTTTATGATAGTCCTTAGACTTAATGGTGATCTACCCACACAAAGAGGTACAATGCGCAATTGAATAGTAGAGCCCTCTTTCGACCAACTGGCACTCTAAGAGATGATTATTCTGCCCGTGATTCTATATGGTCCTGAAGTTTGTAAATTAATATAAACAAATTCAATTTTTATTGGGTTATGCGAGAGAAAAACTCTTCTCAAGAAATGAGACCAGTTCAGCGCATTAACTTCTAACGACTCTGTTGGTTGCGCTATGTCATTCGAATAAATTATGTTTTGAAACTTTAAGAAATTATGGAAGTGACAGAGCGAGGACACCAGGGGATAGGGAGATCGTGTCTTCATTGCAATTACCAAGTAGAAGCTCTATCTTCACACTGTGTGTTCAATTGGACAGATGCACATAGATGGTGTTACCTCTGGTCGACACCCATCGAGTGGTTGTTAGGACCACTGAAGTAAGTACTTATGCAGTATTCAAAATTCAAAAATATTTTTAATGTATATATTTCAAATATATTTGCCAAAAGTAATATAAAATGAAAATGTATAGCCAGACATTAGGAATATTATATAAAACGATCAAAAAGTGGAACCTATAAATTCTGGAAATATAAAATGGCATTAAATAAATAATTCGAAAACTTTCAGTCAAAGATAAAATTGAACAGCGAGTTTACAGAACAGCATGTTTAAATCAAGAATAAAATTGGACGACTTCAGATGTGAATAAATGTAAAAATATTTATCGCGACCAAAGAAGAAAAAAAAAACAATGAGTTAAGTACTTTAATGTATACTACTCATATATGTCTAGTATTATCGTATGTTTTCGGATAGGCCAATAATAAATGGAAAGTGTTAAATAAATTATCAGGAAGACATATGTTTGAATTAAAGATGGAAAAGTGAAAGATGGTATGTGAAGCGCATACCATATTCTCTAGAGATCGGATTTCATAGTAGCACAGTTCACATAACCAGACCCAAAAGCAGCAACCAAAGGAATGAATAAACCTGATAAGCTTCGGAAATCAGATAATGCATAATAATTGAATTTATTTGAATCAATAATATATGTACATATGATAAAAAGTTTTTCAACAGAAAAATTTTTGATTTAATAAATTAAAACAATACTGTAATAATATATTTTCGTATATTTAGGCAATTTTAGAAAATAAATCGATAAAGTGTATATTTTCAATTGTTTTATAGTGTAATTAAAATATGAATACGTAAAGTGTGAAACATTACTAAAGAATCAGTAAACATTTTAATAATAATTGATTTATGAAAATTTTAAACAAACATAATTGCTTCGTATTATTTGGCTTAATTCATATACTGTGCTGAAAAACTTAATTTATAAATCTTTGAAATTTTTTCTTTCTTGTGTTAAACTCAAACATAAACATGCACCCAAGCATTCTGAAAAGGATTAATTTTTCGTATTTTATAAACGAACAATGATGTCATAAACTTTTCCACACCGCATATAGCAACATTGAAATTGATAAAACCAAGCACAAGTATTTTTATATTCAAACAACCTTGTTTCATTAACAATAGCAGTCCTTGAAGTAAAAATATATCGAATATCGAACAAGGAGTGTCGCGAAAATGTTCAGAATTGTAGTTTGCAAATTTAATAAAATTTTAATTTACTTAAATAAAAATAGAATAAAAACGAAAAATATTTAAATATCAAAATAGTACGATTGTTGCTTCTTGTTCAAAGTCAGCAGACTCTATTTAGAAAAACCTGAATGTTGTGGGTGTTTTTATAAAATATTTATTATACATGTTTTTTTTTTGATCTGTGTTGTATGGTTTTATGCCGATGTTGATAAATGCCGTGAAGATGGAATTAAGTGTAGGGTGCAGATTTATATTAAAAATTTGCAAAATATATATACAGAGTACGAGCATATAAATAAAATATTCATAAAACGACTGCCTCTGGTTTTTGGCATTTTCTTGCTTTTAATATTATTTTTCTTGCCAGAAGGTGAGAATTTAATATCATGCTTGTTCCTGGCACACATGTATATTTTATGGCTCTTGCGGTTTCCATGGAAAAGTTTGAATGTTCATCATGTGCAGTTGCTTAAAATTTTCAATATATACTGCTTTTCATACAACAGTTTTTAAACAAAACCAATATGTTCTTCGAGAAGTTAATCAAGGATACTTAAATTTATTGGGGAAATTGTTTGCCTTAAAAATTATTAAAAGATTTATATTTAAAAAAAAAAAATGTATAATGTAAATACATACATATATATAAAATTTTATCGGAAATTATTGCAATATTTTTTTTACAAATTTACAGTACAAACTCAACTTTTTTAAGATTCCGAAAAAAAAACAATAAAAACAAAAACTGAAATTAAAAACTGTAAATTCAGTGCTCATATATAAATTTATATTTTCTATATACATATGTATGTCTACAATTCCCGGTGGATTCTTTCTGTCAAGTTTTATTGCTATGAAATTGATATTATAAAAACGGCAATTAGTGCGAAAAATGTATCTTCTGAAGCTCAAGTTAACAGAAATAAAATCAACTTCAATTCCAAATTTTTGCTTTCAATAAACTTAATAATTTTGTTGCATATTTCTAATATTTCAGTACTGCAGCGTACGTCTAGACATATGCTCAAACAGCCTGTGTACTATTTTTGGTGGAATATTTTTAGTCAAGTTGTATTGCAATGAAAAGTGATTCCTTTAAATTATACTGGTGAAGTACGAATTTGACAATCCAACATTTTCCATAGATTCGAATTGAAAACTGACGACTCCAAACTTCTGTGTAGGATTGTTGTCATTCTAAAATTTTCACAGTCTTTCTTAGTCCGAGTCCATCATAGTCTTAGTCCATCTACTATTTTTTTATACTCTACTTCCGTTAATTTTTGTTCTACACTATGGATGGCATCAATTCCTTTGCCTGCAAAGCATTCCCACAACATGACTGACAGTCAACATGTTAACTGTTTTCTGTATATGGAATCAAACCGCTACCTTTTGGCCTTCGTAAAATCTTCACATCATAGAATCTTATCAAATTAAATTTGGACTCGTATGAAAAAAATATAGTTTACCAGTTTTGCATATTCCATTTAAACTGGTCTTTGGCGAATTTGGTATGCATGAGCTTAAAGCGTTTAGTAATAAACTTAAAAAGTAAAAATTGAGTTCGTCTAAATTTTGCTAAAGTTGTTTTTTGATTAATCTTATCTTCTAGTATCCTGCAGGCTCCATTCGAGAGCAGAACGGCAAGACTGTTAAGCCACGGTTTTTTCAGACTACTTCCACTTTTATTTCCTCAATTTGTTTTCATTTGCCGTTGGGAGTTGATTTCATAGCTTAAAAATATATGCATTACTGATCAATCGCATTCAAATTAACATATTTTTACTATTCATTTTGAGCAAGAGCAAAAGAAGACTAAAATTTTTCGCGATCAGCTTTCTCGCAATCAAACACATACAACTTTAAGGAGGACTTGAATTTTTTGCGTTCAGCTTTCGGTGATCAGTCATGTCCCGTGTATCTCAATCAAACAAATACAACTTTAAGGATCAGCTTTTGGTGGTCAGCCATCTCTCATGTCTCTCAATGAAACATATACAAATTTGAGACGAACCATCAACAAGAAGATCACCGAAGCATTGCTGTAATGAAGTTAAGACGTTAGCATATAATCGCTAATGATGCAGATGTTTCAATGAGATGTTGTGCTGTCCTTGCAGCCGAAGGACATTGTAATACTATATCATACATTCGAATAAAACGCATCATTATTAAAATTCGAGAAGCTAGCTAATTGTGACACATGAAAATTGTGATAGAAATTGTAATTCTTACTCTTTTATCTATACAACATCAAAATGGTTGATGTTTTTTTTTATTGGAACACTAAATTGCGTTCATTTTCATACAACAATACTACTACTGTCCGAGGGGCATAGGCGTTCAATCATTTTCCTGAATCTCACTTTGTTGTATGCCTTCCTACAGATGTCGTTCCATTTATATCGTGCTTTCTTTGCCTCTCTCTCAATCGTTCTCCAGCAGGTTTTCGCTGGTGTTCCGGTTTTTCTACCGATTCTCCTCGAGAGGCATAGGGTCTCGACCATTTTCCTGAATCTCATTTTGTTGGGTGCCTCCCTACAGAAGGGATTTCATGCATATCATGCATCCTTTATTTCTCTCTTAATCGTTTTCCACCAGGTTTTCGCTGCTGCTCCGAGTCTTCTACTTGCTTGCGGATTCCATGTAAGCGCTTGTCTTGTAATGTAATTTTGTGGTTGCCTAACTGGTAATTGGTATACACTAATACCAATTCCTTTTCCTGAATTTACTAATTAGATTTCTTTTCTTTACACTGTTATATTGTTTGATTTTATTACAACTATTTTTCAAATGTTTACATGTCTATTTACATGCATTTGCATAAAATTACACATTTTTATAATAGTTTTCTTTCATTTGCAATTTTATGAAGTATTCTCTAGATTTTCCATTAATTTTTCCATTAAAAGCTTAAAATGCTCTGCTTAGGGTAACCGCAAAACCATTGCCACAAACGAAAGATGCTGCATTAACAAACTAATTCCCAAGTAAAAAACGTTTCAAATCATTTTCCTAATGCTGCTTTTCTCCTGGTTTCATACGTATACTCGTATATGCACCTATTTGGCTGTAGTTTTCCTATTTTCCTCATACCTGCCATTAAACAAACCAAAATCATTCTTTTGCACTAACACACGGACACACACTCACACATAAGCTCTCATGCATGTAACCAGACATATGTCATTACAAGTTGTAAGCTGTCAATTATGAAGTAAAGCTGCTCTAACGTTGACATTAAGTGTTGAAAGACAGTGAATGCTTGTTGACAGTTCGCCTGTATTCATACGAGTATGTGTGTGTTTATTTATGTGCATGTGTAAGTAAGTTTTTGCCTGATAAAAAATGATTTTGTCATATTTTTGTTCATATTTTTTGGATGTTATGCTGCGTACCGACTCGAAAAATGCTGAGAATTCATCATGAAATTTATGTCAAACGGAAGTAAAAGAAAATATCGTTGCTCATTTATATGAATATGGAATACCATGAGTACAAAAACAAAACAATATCTATTAATTAAACTAATATGAAAACACATTTTTGACACATTAAAACAATTGGGCTGAATTAAGTTTAGCACGTATATATGTACTGGTATCTATGCATATATAAATAGTTTGGGAAAGTGTGGCCATCTGCCAGGTGCTTATTTAGTTGTGCTTAGAATGTGTTTATCAAAAATGCTTATGTTGTGAGTATAAAGTATTTCAATTATTAGGTTTAATATTTTATTTAACAATGTTTGCTCTTCTTGCAAGCAAATTTGTATGCTAGAGCTTCCAGTTGCTTTTCTGAATTCATGTATTCCATGTTGCCTTGATACAATGGTCGTATGATAATAACCGAGCCTAGAACAGAGAGAAACTCCTTTTCGATATGCAAAATTTATTTTTATTACTTATTTATTCTTTATTATTATTTATTTATTTAATAATTATTTTGTTATATCCTCGTATATTCTACATTTTTTAATCTATTTTTATATAAATCGATAGTTAAACGATAGATAAACTAAGTTCAACATTTTATCAATTTTTGTATGAATAGATATGTGGAAAACAATCTCGCAGTACACTTACGTCAATTGGCCCGTTGTGATGCCACAGTGTATCTAAAAATTCTCTTTTACACCTCTCCGTGAACCAACCTGAGGCTGTAATGACAAAAGTTATT
Organism: Sphyracephala brevicornis; assembly: GCA_001015235.1. NCBI lineage: Eukaryota > Metazoa > Arthropoda > Insecta > Diptera > Diopsidae > Sphyracephala > Sphyracephala brevicornis. The sequence goes on along the minus strand of JXPL01075983.1, from coordinate 6,115 downwards.
CAATTCCATTATTGTAATTTACCATAAACCACCGCGAAACTTTCTGTAGAAGAAGATTTTGCGACGTCTACTTAGCGTCGGGCATGAACCGAGGAGATGTTCAACCGTCTCTTCTACTAACAGCTCCTGCAAATATCATTTCAGGTTATTTTTAACCTAGCTGCATGTTTGACTAATAGACAGAGACGTAATTACAACCGTACCGGTTATCGGGACTGGCCTACTGAGATGATACATTATCTATGTTCTCCCGCTGTTTACGAGAGTGTCTACATCCCAAAAAAGTACTTCTATTTCAGCACTTGTAGGGTATAAAAAGAGGCATGAATTTAACATGGGGATGTCATAGGATAGAAACACTTTGGTTTTATTTTTTTGTTTTTTTATTTTTGGGAATTCAGCTGAGAACTGATGTACCTCATGTTCACTGCTAGTACGTTTGAAAAAAGAAGATCGTAACTCAATCCCTACAAAACTGCTTCTCAGCAAGAGCTTTAAAATGGAAGTGCTACCAAATTTACTACATAATTTCTGCTGGTATGTGGCTTTATCATGCCAATCTCCATTGCAATTTTATCAATTTTAGTTTTAATTAGAAGCTTTCATGAGATAAGTGGCATACTCACTCAGTTCCAATACGAGGGAACCTTCGCGGTAGTACCTTGACTGGCAAGCTTATCTACTGTATAGTATTTATCCTGTATACCTTGGTGACCTGGTACACATACAAGTTGTACTGTTTGAAAATATCTTTCAGAGATCTTTGACTGCTGACTACGGTTTTCGAACATAGCAGCATTGAGGTCAGAGTGCTTATTGGTGCTTGACTGTTAATATTTAATTTTTTCGAGGAACTACTACACTGTTTCAAGAGAACGATTGCCTCCTCTATTTGGTAAGGTTTTCCACTGAAAGACTACAGTGGTCAGATAATCGGAAGGATCTACATGTATGTAATAAAAAAATTTTGTATAGCTTCGGGAAAAACTTTACTTAACATTGTCAAACATTTCTACAAAATTGTCACTAGTATGTAAAATTGAGGGCAATATCAGCACCAATATTGCGGAAAGCTTTCTCACATGCAAATTGTTATTTAAAATGCACTGCACCCACTTAATTGAGTTCCTCGCATCCTCACATATATATCACGCATTTACAATCTCGCGTTACTCATTACCATATGATGAATTTTTTGATAATTTTTGCTGTAGTGGCGTCATTTGGACGACCTGCTCCTTTTTTTGTATGAAAACTGTTTAAAAGGTCGCGTTCATATGCAGCTGTCGAATAACGATAATGCGGAGACCACATAAACTTCACTGAATTGGGATTTTATTTCATCATTGACATATTTAATCCCATGACGAGTTACATTTTCATAAAATAGTATTTTAATAATATACTGCCATTTCTTGTCGATGCTATGCAGTTATCATATGTTGTCGTAACTCATTTGAATAGCATGCCAAAGTATCATTTCGTGGACAGTCACTCATTTCCCGGTTTGAACTATTAATACCTTTTTTTATGGATTTCCAACAAGGCATAATCGATTTTAATACAATTTTTTAACATTTGATTTGTTATCATTGGTCGAAAAAATCGTTGTAATTATCACGAAGATATTAATTATACATTGATAAAAGTTGGTTTTTTAATTTTCACATTTAGTAAATGTTGCATAATTTTTTTTAAATGAGAATTTTATGTTTTGGATTAACCAAAGGCCCTAACAGGATTGTTTGTTTTAAATTTAACTTTAAATTAGCTTTAGTAATAGATATAAATAAAATCGAAATGTTTTCAGAGACTGAGTTTATTGAAATCAAATAAGAGTACAAATTTTTATATATTAATATATCCGTACGAAAGAAGATAATCCAAAATGTTAACCTAAAACTTTATATTGCACTTTATCTAGAAAACATCACAACTCAAAATTTGTAAAAATTGTGAGACTTTTAAAATGCACAGAATTGTCCTGTCCTTCAATCAACTTTATCCGAGAAATATTCTCAGTGTATGTTAGATTAATGTAGCACAAATTTTCAGTTGTAACGGTTTTCTAGATACAGTGCGATATATTGTCGTTAACATTATATATGGAGTGGCATAAAAAGAACATTTTTATTATAATTTCGCAGATGTTGAAATTTTTATTGTTATTTCAGCAATTTCCGGCCAAATGGCGCACCATGCAGTTACTCTAAGAGGTTGTTGTTGGAGTAGCGAAGATTGAGCTACCTGTGGTTGTGTTTGCTCCTGTTGCAGTTGCTGATGTTCCAGCAAATCTTGAACCAGATACGTCTTCTGTCCTTGCTCATAATTGTTGGCTGCCAGGGTCCCTCCGGTATGTAGAAGCGATTGCCGTGCGAGTTTGTAGTGACTTTTGTGTTTCAATTGAGAGTTTTCGTTGACCCAATAGAGGCGTTTTTGTTAATTAACAAGCTAGCCTAGTTAAAATGTGCTTTGTCGCTCATAAAAGTTTTTGCCAATAATACCGGTCCGCTATGCTGAGCTGTAAAACTCAAGCACTCCATTTTCTTCGTGCTCCATAAAAAATTGTTATCGACCACTCTCTAAGACTGTCAAATGCCAATTGAAAAAAGTCATACGAATCGAAATGGCGGCCAAACAAAATCGACCTGGAACATAAAAAGCCATCTGTAGAAGTTTTCCAACTAGATATTAAAAATTATATAAAGTGATATGAGAATAAAAAATAATTTTTTTTTAATTAAATGAACGATTATTTACTGTTACGTTCCATAATAATAAGTTTTAACAAAAAATTAATATTAAAGTTCATTTGCTTCTTAACTTATTATATTTTAGCTTTCCCCTATTGAAGCCCAAAAAAAATATTTGATATTCAAACACTACTAAACTAATATTTAAAACAACAGTATTAATTTATTTCTGTATATTAATATTTTATATATAAATTTAAAATATTCTTATCCCAATATTTATATAAGTATTATTTTACAACTTTATTTTTGTTTGAAAAACCAACATAACAATAAACTCCTGCTCTTCGAATTGAAATATTATTTATTTCTTATTTTTTTTTTTTAAATATGTGATTGTTGTACTTGAATAAATAAATACATATTAATAATATCGTGTTATAAAATTAACTATGTACACTATCCATGTTAAAATGTAATAAAAATTTATTAAAAAAAAATTTAAATTGTACAAATTTTTAACAAATTCATTTGAATTTAGTGAACAAACCAACACATTTTATTCCGTTTTTATTATTTATTATTTTAATTTGAATTTTTAAAATTATATTGTACATAAAACTTGTAATACATATACATACATATTGTGCACGCAAACGTAATAGAATATTTTTTATTAAAAATAAAATTGTCTCTCTGAAATGAAATAAATTAATGAAATGTGTTTCAAATTTCTTTCGGTTCATTGAACAGCATATCGTTAGAAAATTATTGTTACAGAAACAATGTTCATTGATTAAAATAAATTATATGCATAGATGCATCAGAGAAGAAATATTTAGCTTTTGTTAACTTCAGTACTGACAGTTAAGTCCTCGTTAAAATTATCTAATACGAATATGTTGTTTTTAATAAATGAATTTAAAACGTATGTGAAATATTCTGGTAAAAGGTTTTAAATTCACTGACAAAATCTGGAAGTCGTTCATGAGAATAAATTTTTTTTTAATACATATTTTTTTATTTAATGTTATACAATTCTTCAAAAATCAATAAAGAATTTTAAGAAAAATTTGTAAAAAATGTACTCATTTTTTTGATTGTACCTACTGATCACAATTTGTTTTTCTATTTTTTTTATTATATTTCATTTTTGGTGCAGTGAACAATTATTATTAATTTTTTTTTTTTATATCGATACATTACAATTTTATTTGTAAAGATATTTATAGAACTACTTTACTTAAATTGAATTTCTTGTAAAGCAAACAAAATGATAGAAGATTGCGCACACGTGCCACTGCTCCCCAATGACAACCACGATCCTCAAAATATATGTAAACCGTCTGATGTAATTCTATTTTACTTTACTTAACTTAAAATAGACTAACATAAATACAAACATTTTCTTAATGCTCCATTGAAGTCATCATTTACCATTTCATTTTTAAAGTATCACTGAAGTTATTTATCTTGCTATTTGATTTTTTTTCTCTATATCCACACATGCTGAAAGTATCTATTTTTAGTCATACTTATAGTCTGAAATTGAAATAATAAAATTCTAAAGCCAATCTTCATTATAGCATATTATTGCTCTTTCTATGTTTAGCACTGGTTGCCATGACTTTTCTATTTTTTATGCAGTATACTGTCGTTAGACAAATTGTACAGGCAACTTTATTAAAACTGTAATTCTATTTGAAACACGTTTAAACTGCTTTTCATATTTGGAAATTTTGTAATTTAATTAACCCAGAAAATATTAATGCCGAGTTGAAAAACTTTTATGTCGTATTTTCTAAGTATATTTATATTTACTTTTTGTATATTGTAAATAAATTTTGCATATTAGTTAATGCTGTTTAAGATAATGATGAGTTTAATATACATTTACAGAGATATACATAAATATGGTATTTGTTTTAATTTACACATATTTATATAAGTAATTTTGTTAAGTAAAACATAAAAATATCACTAAATTATTTTTATTTATAACAAATATATTATTGTAGTTTCGTAATGAATTAGTCGAATAATGTCGATGACAAATAAAAAACAAACAAAAAATATATATAACAAAGTTTTCAAAAAAACATGTCTAACGAGTTACTAATTCTATCAAAGTTATACTTTAACAGTCCCGTAGTCTGAATTTGTTATATTTCATAATATAATAATGAATATAATTATNAATTTACAAAACCCTCACTTAAATATTTAATGTCACAGTAAATTAAAGCAATTGCTCCATTACATATTTTATTTTTTATATAATTTTAAACAAATTATAGAACAATTAAAATTTTACAAAAGAGGTTTTTTTTTTTTATAAAAAATCCATTCTTGATCCGGATCAACACAAATATCCGAATTTACTGAAATCATAGCGACCTCACTAAGTCTTTCACATTAGATTTCGCGGCACTGTTTTAATTCTTTTCATTGTTAAAAAAGATCTTTTCACACTAGCCGTTCTGACTTCAAGAGTAGCCAAAATTGTATCTCCTTAATTGCACGAAAATGTGATTCATCTCATAACTCCAAAACTTTTAAAACCTCAGTAGAGGCATCAATAGTGGTTAATTTATCACACCATAGTTTGTACTCGGTTTTAACTGCAGAAAATTAAATTTTGTCATCAAAGTAAACTTGTATAGCTAATTTTTCAACTTGTTTGCACTATATTTGTCAGCGAATCCCGGAAGAAGTAGTTGAAAAGTGGGCAGAACATCTTCATTAACCAAAAATCTATCTGTTGAATTCTGAATTAAGAAATCGCTACAGGGAATGAGTATAGTGACTCTGAAATAGTCTTCAGTTGATTAATTTTTTGGATTCTCCTTTGTTGTTTGTCGCGATGTTACTCTTGGAGTACGAATTTCAGCTGGAAACAATTTATTAGCATTTTGTGATGCAACTTGAAAAATATCTTTAAAAAAGTTTTACTCATTTCCCGTATTTCGCGTAGTGATTTCAACACTCAACACAACTGCAACATAGACCATGTTTTGTCGGATATTTTTTTCCAAACTTATTACGATGCATTCAAACAATTCAATAAATCTTGTGTCATAAAAACGAAGAAGTCTTTTCTTTTTAATTACAGGTGCATGCTTTTTTAAAGTGCCGTGAAAAGTTTTATTTTCATTTCAATAATTCTGAATGAATTTACCACTTAACTGCACCGAAATAATTGCGAATTTAAGAAATTGACATAGCATTCGGCAGAGTAAGGCTTAAACGGTGACTGGCACAGCGAATATATCTATTTATATATTGGGGTACATTTCTCTGATTTGTGTTTGAACTCCACTTAAATAACCAACCGTATATGCTGCTTCGTCATATCCTTGTTCGATTTTGGACATGTTAAAATTAAACTCTCTGCAATGCTTTAGTATAACTTTTGTTATATT
>JXPL01075456.1:647-12925 GCA_001015235.1 Sphyracephala brevicornis | reverse complement strand
CGCTCAATTGGTGCCATATGACTTACTCACTGACAAGGAAAAGCGCAAGGATCGTGAACGTTCACAAGAGTTCCTTAAGTACATGCAGTATCAAGGCTACAAGCTGCACAAGTGCGTAAACATTAATCTGATGAAGTGATTAACTGATTTTTCTATCCACTTTGTCTCTGTTTAGACCATCAAAGGGAGGCGCAATGGAAGAAGGTGGTGCCACGCAAGCAGCAGTTGAGCTACGCTTTTCATATTCACTTCTGGAAAAACTAATACAATATTTGGATCGCGCTACTATCAACATGAAACTGTTAAAGCCATCGACAACTTTCAGTCGGCGCACTTCGTTCAAAACTGCTTCCCGTGACATCAAATTCTTCTCGAAAGTTGTGCTGCCATTAATGGAAAAGTACTTCTCAACGCATCGAAACTATTTCATTGCAGTTGCAACAGCAACAAATAACATAGGCGCGGCCTCACTAAAAGAAAAGGAAATGGTTGCTTCTATATTTTGTAAGTTGGCTTCCTTACTCCGCAACCGCTTAAGTGCATTTGGACCCGATGTGCGCATTACTGTACGTTGCTTACAAGTGCTTGTGAAGGGCATCGATGCCAAAACCGTAGTCAAAAATTGTCCTGAGTTTATTAGAACCTCAATGCTAACGTTCTTCAACCAAACAGCAGATGACTTAGGCAACACAATATTAAATTTGCAGGACGGCAAGTACAGTCATTTACGTTGCACCCACTTGAAAACGTCTACTTCGTTAACGTATGTCAACCAAGTAGTGTTGCCTGTTTTAACAGCAATGTTCGATCACTTGGCGGCTTGCGACTATGGCAGTGATCTTTTGTTAGATGAGATTCAAGTGGCCTCATACAAAATTCTAGCTGCTCTTTATCATCTTGGCACCGATGGCACACTTACTCATGAACGCAAGTATTTGAAAACCGAAATCGAAAGGCATCGTCCAGCTTTGGGTTCCTGTTTGGGTGCATATAGCTCCTGTTTCCCTGTTGCATTTCTGGAGCCGCATCTCAACAAGCACAATCAGTTCTCTTTGCTTAATCGCATCGCAGACCATTCATTGGAAGCGCAAGACATTATNTAATCGCATCGCAGACCATTCATTGGAAGCGCAAGACATTATGGTCAAAATGGAGAGTTGCATGCCCAACTTGGAAGCCATACTTGGAGAAGTTGATCAATTTGTTGAGTCCGATAAGAAATATAATGATGCGCCGCACATTATCGATGTTATATTGCCGTTGTTGTGCTCATATCTGCCATTCTGGTGGGCACAGGGACCAGACAATGTCAGCCCAACTAGTGGCAACCATGTGACTATGGTAACGGCTGACCATATGAACTCCCTCTTACGAAATGTTCTTAAGATGATCAAAAAAAATATTGGCAATGACAATGCACCATGGATGACTAGAATTGCTGCTTACACCCAACAAATTATAATCAATACTTCTGAAGAATTGCTTAAGGATCCGTTCTTGCCATTGGCTGAGCGTGTAAAGAAACGTACAGAAAATATGTTCCACAAGGAGGAAAGCATGCGCGGATTCATCAAATCAGCGACGGATGATACATCACAAGTAGAAACACAATTGCAAGAGGACTGGCAACTATTGGTACGAGATATCTACTCATTCTATCCGCTTCTTATAAAATATGTTGACTTACAACGTAACCACTGGCTGAAGGATAACATACCGGAAGCTGAGGAGTTATATAATCATGTTGCGGAGATTTTCAACATTTGGTCAAAGAGCCAGTATTTCCTTAAAGAAGAACAAAACTTTATATCCGCAAATGAAATTGACAATATGGCATTGATCATGCCAACTGCAACCAGGCGTTCAGCCATTTCGGAAGGTGCGCCTGTGACTGGTGGTAAAGTTAAAAAGAAGAAGAAGAATCGCGATAAGAAACGTGACAAAGACAAGGAAGTACAAGCCAGTCTTATGGTTGCTTGTCTCAAGCGATTATTGCCAGTGGGTCTCAACTTATTCGCTGGTCGCGAGCAGGAGCTAGTGCAACATTGTAAAGATCGATACCTAAAAAAAATGCCGGAATATGATGTAATTGAATTTGCGCGCAATCAACTGACTTTGCCTGATAAACTCGATCCTTCGGATGAAATGTCCTGGCAGCACTATCTATACTCCAAACTAGGTAAAACTGATGAGCCAGTAGAAGAACAAGCTTTAGAGAAGTCAACAAATCAAAATGAAAAGAAGGACAAAACACAGGAAACAGTGGATCGCATCGTCGCAATGGCCAAAGTGCTTTTCGGCTTGCATATGGTAAGTATCGCGTCGCCAAACCTAAAAGTAATGATAAGAAAACATTTTATCTATTCTTATTTCTTATATTTAAAAATAATAATTTTACAGTATCCAAAGTCAAATTTAATTTAAACTTTGACATATTTTCATTTCTTAATTAAAATTAATTTTATTCATTTGGAAATAATTTGTATCACCAATTTTTCTTTAATAACTTTTCTTTTTCCACATCAACCCAACAACACCACCAAAACACATTCACATATATCGAACGATCTTGACCGTGAAACCCCAATTACAGATCGACCATCCACAACAGCAGAGCAGAAACGTCTACCGGAGTGTCGTATCCATACAAAGGAAACGTGCTGTAATCGCATGCTTCCGTCAGACATCGTTACATTCTCTGCCCAGGTTTTTAAAATAAAAACATTTACTTAAGCTAAATCAAGAAGTTTCGTAATAGCAACGAAAATGCTAAAAATTTAAGAAAAAACACAGAAACTAACAATCCCCATGAGCTTGCAGCTTCCGCAGTTTGTGAATCATGTACTCGAATGCTTTCTTTAGTTCTTTAGCTCTTTAGTCCATGATCCATACAGACTGAAAACATCTGAGTTACTTTAGATACAGCATGACTACAAATACTTAAACAATCCTCACGAAGGAAACTTTATTCTCTCTCAAGTCATGAATCGCAAATTACTCATATGCCGGTTTCTCGTAGGGTTCATGGACTAAATGAAATCTACGTACACACTCCTTTGTTCTAACATTGTTTTTTATTTCTATTTGTTTGTATTTGTATCCTTATGTTTACTACTTGATGGTTATTTGTATGCCTTTTTAACCAATTTTCATTCTAACTTGCTAACTCTCCTAACTTTGTGCTTATTGATTGATTGATACCATATTGTGTCCTTGATTCCTTTAGGCTTATCGATCTAAGCAAACTGCTAAACGTTGGTGTTCAAAGATTACACTGGCCCGGCGACGTGTGGTCTTGTCTAGCTTGCGTGCCAAACATCTTTACCGAGTGAGCAGGTGGGGTGTACCTGTATAATGCTATCTGCTCCAAAACGATTGTTGCTAAGTCTATGGCAGATTTCAGTATTGTATTATATTATGCGTTGAATGCGTTGTGTTTATGAAAATAATATGTTGATATAAAAGTTCATATATGGAAAACTAACCTTAAACTAAACGCATGCAAACATTGAGTTTATTCCTACAAGACTGAAGTTCGGATAGATTTCTTATTTGTAATATATTTTTTTCTTTCCTAATTAATCACTTAACTGGTAGACATCGCGCTTGCAATATATTTGCGCGAACCTATCACGAACAATGGTTACAGGAGGAGAACGTCGGACAAGAGATAATGATCGAGGATCTAACACAAACATTTGAAGAATCCGAAAAATCAAAGAAGGATGAAGTAGAAACTGATGGCAAGCCTGATCCTCTAACACAATTGGTAACAACATTTTGTCGTGGTGCAATGACTGAACGTAGTGGTGCGCTACAAGAGGATCTTCTCTACATGTCTTACGCCCAAATTGCAGCGAAGTCCTGTGGCGAGGAGGAAGAAGAAGGGGGTGATGAAGAAGGCGGTGGTGAAGGTGGAGAAGAAGGCGAAGGAACTAGCATACATGTAAGTAGATGTTGGAATTGGCAATTCTACTAACCCAACTGAATATTTAAACATGCTAACATGTGGCCAAACACAGAGTAGATTAATGGTAAATATCAATGAAATATCCTATTAGCCTCTGTAATGAAAGACAATAAGAAAAAGATTCCATAATTATGAAAGAATTATCAACAAATCTTAAATACTTTTAACTAATTTCAATTCAAAGGAACAAGAAATGGAAAAGCAAAAATTACTCTTCCATCAAGCGCGTTTGTCCAATCGTGGTGTAGCGGAAATGGTGTTGCTACATATTTCGGCTTCTAAAGGTATTCCATCGGAAATGGTAATGACTACGCTTAATCTTGGTATTGCCATATTACGAGGAGGTAATATTGATATTCAACTGGGTATGTTGAATCATCTGAAGGAGAAGAAAGATGTTGGATTTTTTACCTCAATCGCTGGTCTAATGAATTCGTGCAGTGTTTTAGATTTGGACGCCTTTGAGCGTAATACCAAAGCAGAAGGTAAGTTGTTAATTTCAATTATTCACAAACTCAATCAACCTCCTGGCACCTGAACACGTTTTCCAATTCAAAATCATCCCGATCTATTTTAAGTTTCAATCTGTTTTATTTAATTCCTTTTTTGTAGTTTATTTGATTTTTCTTTATTTTAATTTATGTTTTCCAAACAATTATGTTACCTTCGCACGTTTATCCACTACTACCCTTGTCCCGGTAATTTGTATTATCGTTTTGTACTCAATCCACCCTCAATGCTATCCACAAACACAAAAACCGCATGAACCCTCCTGTCGTCCCTATACACAATTGTAAAAATTGCACAACAAAGAGTACATTCCAAGTGCGGGTGCAGGTCTTGGTGTTGGATCAGAAGGCGCAGCTGGTGAGAAAAATATGCATGATGCTGAATTTACATGTGCTCTCTTCCGTTTTATACAACTTACATGCGAAGGACACAATTTGGGTAAGCCTATTTTTGCAACAAAAAAATAGTGGGAATCCTATTTAATTCTTTTATTTGACGCTCAGATTGGCAGAACTATTTGCGCACCCAGGCGGGCAACACTACAACAGTTAATGTGGTCATCTGCACAGTCGATTATTTGTTACGTTTACAGGAATCAATTATGGACTTTTATTGGCATTATTCAAGTAAAGAGATTATTGATCCCGCGGGGAAAGCAAATTTCTTCAAAGCTATTGGTGTTGCCAGTCAAGTTTTTAACACACTCACAGAAGTCATCCAAGGCCCATGCACTCTGAATCAACAAGCCTTAGCACATTCTAGACTGTGGGATGCTGTAGGTGGCTTCTTGTTCCTATTCTCACATATGCAAGAGAAACTATCTAAACATTCGAGTCAAGTCGATTTGCTGAAAGAGTTACTAAACTTACAAAAGGATATGATCACTATGATGCTATCCATGTTGGAAGGCAACGTTGTGAATGGTTAGTATAAAATATGTTTGAGGAAAGTGTAGTTGATTATATTTCAAATTTCTTGTAGGCACTATTGGCAAACAGATGGTGGACACGCTTGTGGAGTCAGCCGGAAATGTAGAACTGATTTTGAAATATTTTGATATGTTTTTGAAATTAAAGGATCTAATCGAATCGCCAAGCTTCCAAGAAATTGACATTAAGAATGAAGGCTGGGTTACTCCAAAAGACTTTAGAGATAAGATGGAACAGTCTAAGAATTATACACCGTAAGTTCTAAAAAAAATCATTTTGTAGTGATGACTTCAAGAAAATCAAAAAATTCGATCCATAATACCAATTCTATATAGAGGGATTTGATTTGATTTTCTTGAATCGAATCACTACATTTGCAACACATATGCATATTAAATAATGAAATCTATTTATATAATAAATATATTTTAGGGAAGAAATGGATTTTCTTTTGGCATGTTGCGAACGGAATCACGAAGGCAAAATAGATTATGGTGCCTTCGTCGACCGTTTCCATGAACCATCAAAGGAAATCGGTTTCAACTTGGCTGTATTATTGACGAATCTGAGTGAACATATGCCAAACGAACCACGCCTAGCGCGCTTCTTAGAAACAGCTGGCTCTGTGCTCAACTACTTCGAACCGTTCCTGGGACGCATTGAAATATTGGGTAGCTCTAAACGTATTGAGCGCGTCTATTTCGAAATCAAAGATTCAAATATTGAACAGTGGGAGAAACCTCAAATTAAGGAATCAAAACGTGCTTTCTTCTACTCAATAGTCACGGAAGGTGGTGATAAAGAGAAACTGGAAGCTTTCGTTAATTTCTGTGAAGATGCTATTTTTGAAATGACACATGCTTCGGGTCTAATGGCGACCGATGAAGGCGGAAGCAACGTTAAACGTGATACAGCATACAGTTCCTACATGAGTGAGGAGGAGGAGGAACGCGCCGCACGTGATCCCATTCGTCGTACTATACAAGCAGTTAAGGATGGCCTTAAGTTCGGTGTGCACATGCTAAGCCCAGCCAACATTAAACACCAAATAACAGTTATGCAAACAAAGTCTGTGCCGGAGTTAATTATAGGATTCTTTAAAATTATTATGTATATGTTTTACTATACCGGCTATGGCAACTTCTGTGTGGTACGTTATATATTCGGCATATTAATGAATCTTATGCGTGGACCAGCTCCAGAAGAAATCGAAGCTCCACCTGTAGAAGAGGAAACATTTGGCAAAGCCTTGCCACCTTTGCCAATAGAGGAACCGCCAGGCACGTTACAAGCCTTTGGATTGGATATAAGTAAAGAAGAGAATGGCCAATATAAAGTTGCGCCACATGAAACCCCAAGTGGTAGTCCAACATCTTCCATAGAAGAAACTGGTGAATCAAGCCCTGAAGACGGCGCAGGTATGGGGGAACAACTTGCTGAGGGAGAACAACACTTGGAACCGGTATCGATTGTGGATTTACTGGGGGGCGATGCAGCAAAGAAAGCTGCACTTGAACGTCAAGAAGCGCAAAAAGCCCAAGAAGCAGCAATGGCTTCGATTGAGGCAGAAGCTAAAAAATCCTCAACATCTACCCAAGAAACACCGGCCGTACACCAAATTGACTTCTCTCAATACACCCATAGAGCAGTCAGTTTTCTGGCTCGCAACTTTTATAATCTTAAGTATGTGGCGCTCGTATTGGCTTTTAGCATTAATTTTATGTTACTTTTCTACAAAGTAACGACCCTTGGGGAAGATCCAGAAGCGTCGGGTGATGATGAATTGATACTTGGATCGGGTTCTGGTGATGGATTAACGGGCTCTGGATTTGGTTCTGGTGAGGGATCGGGTGAAGGCGATGGTGGTGATGATGATATTCCGGAATTAGTGCACGTTGATGAAGATTTCTTCTACATGGAACATGTTATTCGCATTGCAGCCCTGACGCACAGTTTGGTATCTTTAGCCATGCTTATAGCCTATTATCATCTGAAAGTACCATTGGCTATCTTCAAAAGAGAAAAGGAAATTGCACGTCGTCTAGAATTCGATGGTCTCTTTATTGCTGAGCAACCTGAAGATGACGATTTTAAGTCTCATTGGGATAAGTTAGTTATTTCTGCAAAATCGTTCCCTGTTAATTATTGGGACAAATTTGTAAAGAAAAAGGTACGTCAAAAGTATAGCGAAACGTACGACTTCGATTCCATTTCGAATCTGCTTGGCATGGAAAAGAGTGCCTTTATGGCACAAGAAAGCGAAGAAGGTGGACTCGTTAAGTATATTATGAACATCGACTGGCGCTACCAAGTGTGGAAAGCCGGTGTTACTTTCACAGACAATGCTTTCCTTTATTCACTGTGGTACTTTGTTTTCTCAGTCATGGGTAACTTTAACAATTTCTTCTTTGCTGCTCATTTACTCGATGTTGCAGTAGGTTTCAAGACACTGCGTACAATCCTGCAGTCCGTAACGCACAATGGAAAGCAGCTCGTTTTGACTGTAATGCTGCTAACGATCATCGTTTACATTTACACAGTTATTGCCTTTAACTTCTTCCGTAAATTCTACATACAGGAAGAGGATGAGGAAGTGGACAAGAAATGTCATGATATGTTAACGTGCTTTGTGTTTCATTTGTATAAAGGTGTACGTGCTGGTGGAGGTATCGGAGATGAAATTGGAGACCCCGATGGTGATGACTATGAGGTGTATCGTATTATTTTCGACATAACCTTCTTCTTTTTCGTAATTGTTATCCTACTGGCCATCATTCAAGGTTTAATTATTGATGCTTTCGGTGAACTCCGTGATCAGCTGGAGTCTGTTAAAGAAAACATGGAGTCAAATTGTTTTATATGTGGCATGGGTAAAGATTTCTTCGATATAGTACCGCATGGCTTTGATACTCACGTACAAAAGGAACATAATCTGGCCAATTATATGTTCTTCCTCATGCATTTGATCAATAAGCCAGATACTGAATACACTGGTCAAGAAACCTATGTTTGGAATATGTACCAGCAACGTAGCTGGGACTTCTTCCCAGTTGGTGACTGCTTCCGCAAACAGTATGAAGATGAGTTGTCTGGTGGTGGCGGTGGTGGATAAATCGGATAATTACAGCAAATCGAGAAAGCGCATTTTTCACTTAATAACGGACCACAGAGGCACCAATATTACACAATATTTTTAATACTTAATTTACTTTGTTAAATTTAGAACACATTTTTCTACAATAAGCAGTCAATTCAAGTTTTAACGACGAAATTTTAAACAAAATATTTACGTAACAAATTTTTATTATTGAAAAGAAAACGGTTGGTTTATCTATCAATCGATTGTTTGTTAAAGTCTTAAAATTGTATATTTGTTATTACCTTTAATAAATCCTTTATTATAATAATAAAAAAAAATATATAACATCCTTCAGTTAAATTTCTTGAATTCAGTTTAGTTAGTTTGGGATTGGGATTGGGTAGCGGACACGTACAGCACTTAATTTATAACGAAACCTTTACTTAAAACTATTGAACATATTGAAAATATTTGGCCGGAATAAATAACAATATTGCTATAGTTTTAATGAATACCAGCAGCTAATCTTTATCTTCACAAATATCCACCCATGTCATTGTCTGTTTTCCATCGTTGTCTAAGTCCTCAAACGCCAAATACTTGATATCGCCGACCTCATCTTTGATTAATTGTCCATTAACTACTTGATTGAGGTCTACGACGACATCATCTTCATCATCACATTCTTCCGTCTGTTCTATGATATCTTCCAACGGATCATCTATGCTCCCTAACAAATCACTGTCCGCTGGAAGCATTAGGTTTTCTTGAATTTGGGGTTGATTGACAATGATTGTTTCGCTGCTATGTTTAGTTTGATTCAAATGCGTTAGCAACAACGGTTTTCGCATGAACCCAGCACCACACTCCATGCACTCATATGGTTTTTTATTGCTATGGACGAAGCGATGTGAATTTCGATTATCACTACTAGCGAACCTTTTACCACACACTTCACACTCGTAAGGTTTTTCTCCCGAATGTATTCGCATGTGTTTCTTGAAATGTTCGGGATAAACAAATGATGCACCACATAAATCACACTTGTGTGGTCGTTCCCCGGTATGTGCAGCTTGCTTATGATAATCAAGCAACCGGCGACGTTTAAAGGATCGATTGCATATATCACATTGATGTGTCTTTTCATTCAAGTGTGTCGATTTTTTGTGGGTCATTAGGTTCGAGCGCTGTGCAAAGGATGTATGACACAAGTCACACTTATACGGCTTTTCGCCAGTGTGAATACGTTCATGGTCTTTTAGCTCAGCACGTCTCGCAAACGACTTATTACACATACTACAAGCGAACGGCCGATTGCTGGTATGTATAATCTTATGTATATCTAGATTGTATTTGGTGAAAAATGCTTTGTTGCAATACTCGCAAATAAAATCCTTTATATTGGCGTGTAGTTTTTTATGTTGGATTAGATTTTGCTGATATATAAATGACTTTTCGCACTCATCGCATTGGTATGGTCTTGAACGTTCAGTATGAATTGCCAAATGCGTCTGTAACGTATATTTGGATGCGAACTCCTTAGGACAAAGCGTACATTTAAATGGCCGATTTCCTGTATGCATGTTCATATGATCCTGTAGCAAATTCTTAGAATTGAATTTTTTGTGGCATTCAATACATTCATGCTGCTTAACGTTGCCGTAATGACTACGTTTATGCACATGTAGCCGGCGATAGGTTTCAAAAACTCTATGACACAGGTTGCACTCAAAACCCGAGCCATTATTGTTGGCGACAAAATGCTCTTCTAAGTGATCATCAAGATCCTGGCGACGCACAAAACCAGCGCTACATAGATCGCAAATAAGAAAACGCACATTATGAATGGAGCGCATGTGATCAGAAAACGTTTTGGCATTATATTTTTGAGAAGGATCACAACTTAGGCAACAATATTTGTCACTATTACACTCGTATTTTAGTTCCTGGTTGGTGTCAGCATTGCGGACTCTTAATGTGTGTGTCTTTTGCTCCGATTCATCATCTTTGGTATCCTCAACGATACGAAACATATTTGATATTGAAACTGGAATAGAAAGAGAAAGTTTTTAAAAATATACAGGGGGTTGTAGAAAATATTAAAAATATTAAACGCTGTGGCAATAAATATATACTTACCATCATTGCTGTTGTCATTATAGTCCAACACATTTTGTTCTTTCATGCCGTGACTGTTGCTATCCATACTATCTTCGATTGAGGTTGATCCATCAAAACAATTATCGTACATAATCATGTCTAGTCATAAAAAGATATCAATATTTAAGCATGCTAGCCCANGTATCCTCAACGATACGAAACATATTTGATATCGAAACTGGAATAGAAAGAGAAAGTTTATACAATATACAAGGGGTTGTAGAAAATATTAAACGATGTGACAATAAATATATACTTACCATCATTGCTGTTGTCATTATAGTCCAACACATTTTGTTCTTTCATGCCGTGACTGTTGCTATCCATACTATCTTCGATTGAGGTTGATCCATCAAAACAATTATCGTACATAATCATGTCTAGTCATAAAAAGATATCAATATTTAAGCATGCTAGTTTAAGTAGTTAAGTAGTTAGTTACTATTTTACCATCAAGAGATTTTGAATTGATATCAGATGGTATATTCAAAATACTCTGAGCAGTTTCCAAGTCTATGTCATCAGGCAAAATAATTTCATTTTTATAGATCATGTCTGCTGACGGTCTTTCAGCATCACCCAATGAGTTTCTTGGTTCTTCTGAGAACGCATCACCATTATCTTCCTCAATTATATAACTATTACCAATGTCTGCCATCACATCATTTTTGGAGCCCACTAAGTTTTCTACAAGTGTACCATCTAAATTAAATTTATTTAATCCCATTTCATCCACTTCATTTGTTGGATTTTTATCGTCAACATCATCTGCAATTGGAACTTCCAATACGCCGTTTATATCGACAGGTATAGGAGGCAAACCCAGACGATGTGCCGTTCGATTGTATGTCTTCAAAACGATATATTGTATTTCAATATACTGTTGCTCGATATGCTCAAACTTAAGCACATTATCATTGCAAGATGTACAAAGCAACTAAGAGACAAGAATACGAGTATAAATATTTTTACGAGCATTCTATATTAACAATGGTACGAGTACAGTCGATGATACATACCGGAGAATGTGCATCTTCCTTTGTCAAATTACGTCCCAATGCATTCGACAATATTGTAGATAGCGGACATTCCAGCTCCCCATTATCCTGTACACGTTGCTCAAATAACAACCAAGGCTCCTCATTTGCAAGAAAAACGTGGCTACACAAGAAGCATTTGGAATTTCCATTTAAAAAATACTCAAGTGGTTCTTCCTGTACTGCAGCATTTTTTACACCTTCTGCCATATCTATTACTAAGGAATATCTTTAAAACCTTTATATTATGCATTTTAACAAAAACTCTGTAAATTTTGTACGACATCAGCTTGATACATTAGCACTAGTATGTGCATTGCCAACATTGCAATACAAAATTTGTTTTTGGCTCTGCAGTTTTGCCAATAGTATCAACAGAAAATTTAAATTACCTCTTAAAAATTCAGGAATAATTATTTATTATTTTTATTAATTATTAATTATTAGCAGCTAAGATTTTTTGTTACAGCATTTTATAACTATAAAATAGCACTCTTAAAACATTCACATTTACTGATCACTTATGCCAATAAGTACGTTCAGTAAATGAAGACGCGCGACAAAAAAATCGCCACATTCAATAATTATATGGC
>JXPL01075093.1:3544-21045 GCA_001015235.1 Sphyracephala brevicornis | reverse complement strand
TCTCAAATGCTAAGAGAAACAAATTTTTAGTGGTNTATATACAATATATTGATAAAAATCTTAAAGAAATAATATTTCATAACAAATTCATCAAACTTGATTGATCTCAAATGCTAAGAGAAACAAATTTTTAGTGGTTGTCATAAAAACCTGGCTCCAAGGAAGCCTTATAGCGGTTTTGTTATTAAAGTATTTAGTATATAAAATTACGTACACACAGCGATATGAATAATTTTTAACAAGTCAATATTGTACATATAGATTTATATCAAAAACGAGGAATTAGTTGGTCCAAATCAACATTCTGCTGTACTAAAACAAATTGTAATAGAAATGTAAATTTTGTTTAGCTATTGCGATTTCAACTTATACGCCATTTACTTCAATTCAATTTTAAAATGAAAATAAACATGAAATAGGAAATAATTTACATAGATATATTCTAAATTATAACTTGTATATAAAACGTATTAAAGTATTTCAAGTGCTTAAAATCAAACATTTAAGCTGATATAAGGTCTTATAATTATTCTTTGATATTCGAATTCACAGTGGTGAATTTATTGCTTTAAGATAAATGGTGTGTTCAATGCAACTCTTAATTTTCCTCGCATATAATTTAATGTTCAAGTAGATATAATTATGAGACATTGAAATAACTCATACGAAGCTCATATGGACATAACCATACAGGCGATTAATTGAGTCATAGGCTTTAACATAATTCCCTCGTGATCCTAAATAATCATGTCCACAGATATGACCGTCATAGATCAAATATCATTACATTTGTGCATAATAAATGGTAATATCTTTGTTCATATATGAATATATATAACTGCCAATACTCCAAATTCTACTGATCGATATTTAAAACAAAGTATTTCCATACAATTGCTCAATTAAAAATCAAAATAACCAGCTTTATAAAATTATGACAATGAAGGCTGTCTTGTTTTATGGTACAACTAATCTATTACCTAATTTTTCCATTTGACAAAATCAGTTGATTCTTACCGATATGTTAAAGTTATGTAAGTCACTCAATGGATTACCTTTACTTAATTAATCGTTTTATATTTTTTAATATAAATACATATACATACATATATGCTATTATTAAATATGTGAAATTATTTCTCAATGGCTTACTTTTACTTAATTAATCGTTTTGTATGTTTTAATATTTATTAAATATGTGAAATTATTACTGATATATCCGATTATTCTTTTCAAAATTAGAATATGCAATAATATATTAATTTATAAAAATATAGAAGTATTGATTTAAGAGTTTAAAAATGTAGTCATTGAACATACCGCTTAGGTTTGTCATGTTGGCCAAACTCACCATATATTTTGCAACACGAATATGGCTGAAGCAAATTTTATTTCGGCAACTCGACCACTGTCGTAAGGGTTCGTTCAAAGTGAGTACACGCTTGTTCTGCTGCTGATTATTTCTGCTGCTTTTCAAAATTGTTAAATAATCATTCAAAGTGAAAAATGTAAACTGTTGTTTTATACGAAAATATAATTTGTAAAAATTAAACATATTTAAAAAATGCTGTGCCCATAATCAGTATATTTAACGTTTTCTATTTATGGAAATAATTTGTCAAAAATCTTTCAATATATTTTCAATCTTGACGGCCATCTTAACATGTGTATATTGATGTGTATTAAAGTGGTGGAAAATGTATCTACCACACAGCCGAGTGCATAAATCGGCATGGGCACGATTTTAATTGTCATTACGAAAGCATTTCTAGCAGTGTCTTGTTTAGACGTACTGTAATAATCTTTTTATTATAATGTGATTAAAATTTGTATATTAATAATTAATTAAAAACTAATAAGTGAAATAAATTTAATAAATTCTATTTAGTTGAAAAACTGCAGAAGAATGGTTACGTCGCTAGAATTTCTGTTTAGTTACGTAACTTTTTCGAAGCAGCTAAGTCGGCAATAGAAATATAGAATTTAATCATTTTGATTACATTCTAACTGCAATACTTCTAGTATTCCTTTTATAATTTTATAGTATTCTTTATATATTTGCAGAGCTCCGTGCACTAGCTTCACTTTTGTTGTTGAACAAAGCATCAATAAATTATAATAGAAAAAATGTTCGTGTCAACAGTATCTCGTATTGCTCCAATTGCAAGAACTACAGTAAGTATATAAATTTGTAGTTATTTTTTTGTATTTGAACTCGGTTAGACGAAGAGATATAAAACTAAATTACATAAGATTTAGGATCCATTTTTGCAACACATTTTTTCTTATTGCATTGCGATATGGTGAACTTTCAAGAGGTGCGGTGAAATTTGTTAAAACGCGTTACATAAGATTTTGAGGTTAGGTTTTTATATAGAGAAGTAAATGTGGGTTGGTGCACTGGAAAGTTGTGCATGAAAGCATAAAGTTATGGCTTCATTAACTTATTTTTTACTTGGGATAAAATAAATATGTAAAAGTCTGACATTGAGGAAAAGAGTCGCGTGACTTTAACTACGTCAAAAACATGTTATTGTATAATCGACAGCAGTTGGGGTTATGACCGGTGTATCTGGTGTATTAAATAACAGCATATATACAATTACATTTAAAGTTTATACGCTTAATATTTAATAATATTAAATGCATATTGTAAGCATGATTATAATAACAAATAAATGGACAGTCAAATATTTATATGGTTATATTATGAAAGAAATGTATAGTTTAATTTACTCAAGTATTATTTATGAAGAATAATGGTTATTTATATTTATAATCCATTTATTTACAAGAATGAACTGGACTATGTAACTTTGAATATATGCTGCTCCATATATTGTGATAGTTTTTAATATGAAATTATGCAATACACTTTAAAGAACTTGTCATAAATATATTAACAAATTAAAATGAAAGAAAATAATATATGAAGCGGTGTAATAAATAGACTCCAGATAAAACGAAATTAATTGAAAGCAAATACTGTGTAGTTAATATAAAATATAATTTCTAACAAGCTGTATGTAAACATAAGTTTGATTGCATAACCTTAGAGAAATTTTCTTGTTTTATTTTGTACATTCCCAAAATTAATTTAGGTGTTCATAAAAATTATGATTAAACATATGTTTTAGGCTTTCTTAATACATATAAATAATTATTGATAAATATTTAATAATTTTTTTTTCCTTTGTTTTCAGCTCCTCAACGGTACAAAACAATACTTGCGACCATTGAGCGGCGCTGTCATTAGCCAGAGCCAATCATTGGCTGCTCAGAACACAACCCCCGTTGCTTTACTGCCACAAATCAGGTCATTCCAGACCTCACCAGTCACTCGTGACATTGATTCAGCTGCCAAATTTATTGGTGCTGGTGCTGCAACAGTCGGTGTCGCTGGTTCCGGTTAGTATTGGAAGAAAAGTCAAAACTGATAAACGAATTGAGAAAATTGTGTTATTTTTGTGTTATCAATCATTTAAATAATTTTTAAATTAATTATAAGCACAAATTGATTTTTGTTGTGCCTAGTCAGTTGCAATCTAGCACCTGGGGCTCACAAACGAGTATTTTATTACTCCACAATGCCTCGGGAAGGTCTGAGATTTGGTCAAAGTTCAATGAAAACATGCTGTGGATGCATGTGAACTTAAAAATTTCCTAGCAGGAAACTTGTATAATTAAAAGGCAAAAGAACAAGAAATTCTGCATGTATGCAATCTCTCGGGATAGCATCTTGCATTGAAATCTTTTGTGACCAGCATTTTTAGTGCGATGTGCTTGCTGCATTCAATGTAGAACTCAATTCAGACTAATCTGGGACTGACTTTCTCACAACAAGACATTCAATTTGTGCAAAGTTTTTGTCATATATTGATCGAAAAATAATGCAATTTTCTTTCTATTAAGTTTTTATTTATATGCATAAATTTTTTTCACTTCTTTTACACTTCCAATACGAACAGGTGCCGGTATCGGAACAGTGTTCGGTTCCCTTATCATCGGTTATGCCAGAAATCCATCGTTGAAACAACAATTGTTCTCGTACGCTATCTTGGGTTTCGCCCTTTCTGAAGCTATGGGTCTGTTCTGTCTTATGATGGCCTTCTTGCTTCTCTTCGCTTTCTAAAGTGTTTGTTATAAATAAGCTAAACGTTAAAAACAACTACACCATCTTTATTGTTTTTAAAAAACATCTAATTGAAATATTAAAAGTGAAGCACACTTTTATTTAAGTTTAAAAACTGAATAAAATAAATACAATAAAATTAAAAAAAAAAAAAATTTGCAAACGATATTTAAAAATTAAAATTGTTATAATTAGCGACTTAATACTACGATGGCAAAGCTTTGTTATGAAGGTATCAGAGGCATCCTGCGGAATGTATGAAACTAGCCACTACGACGAACATGTTTTAACCAACTCTTTTTAAATGTTTTAATTGGATAATAAACGATAATAGTTAATTCATTCAACTATGATTATCTAATAAACAACTAATTTAATCTAATGTAGCTTAAAACTTAAAAAGTATTTAAATGTTAATACGATCGACTTTTGCAATTTGATTCTTTAATGTTAAACTTTGCGTGCGCTCTCATAAAAGCAGGTTTCCGAACATCAAAACATTTTATAGTTTCAAATTATGAAATTCGATTTATTTCAACATTAATATTGAACTGATTCTGAAAACTATAATAAAATTTTAATTATGTAAACTGTAAAGCATATTTCATATAATCCAGCAAAATTGCAATTGCAGAGATGTAATAAAACTTCGGAAAATCATCAGATCTATTTTGTTTTAATTTGTGTTATGCTGATTTGTTATAGAAGGATGTTTTAAAAAATTTTATTTATTGAATGGTTTCCTAGAGTTTTTATAATATTAAGATTTTTGACTGTTATTAAAACGTTATTAATATTAATTTTTTCAGGAAAATTAAGTTTATTTTTATTTCTTTAGCCAATTATAAAATTATATGATATGTCAATATCTTCAATAATCTTTTAATATCTTTAAAAAATTCATAGAATAGACTAGGTGTATATTTGGTAGGACCTTAATATATTTATTTCTTTAGGTAGAACAAGAAACAATTGGGTCCAAACAGTGATGGTTAAATTTTATTTCCAAATGAAGTTTTCACGGGTAATTTTATTCCAAATTGTATAAACTTTTATCATTCCAAAGTAACTATAATATATAAAGCATACAAATAGTTAGGTTGATTTGTAATATTTTAAATAATATTGGATATTTTATAATATTACGATCATATCTAGTTGTAATAAAGTCCACAATTGTTCGATTTTTTGATGGTCTCGAAGTGTTATGTTTGGTTTTATGTTTCTGCATTCAAAATAATTATCAACTTTTCCAGTTCAATATTATATTACTTTTGGCTAGAGCCCTTTCATAATAATATGAGAAAATTGTTTATTTCTTTTATAGTTAAATATAATATTTCATTACAGTTTATTAGAAAGAAATTGTTTATTTAATTTATAGTTCAATATAATTTTTAGTTACAGTTAATAGATATATAAGTATATATCATACATGACACTTAGTATATATCATACATGAAATATACTTAGGAGCAATTATATATGTATATAAATTTTTGGTATGGCAACATTTTAATTAAATTGCTTTCAGAGTCTCGAGCAATTTATTTTGTTTTCAAAACACCACGTTTTACAAAAGTTTATAACTCGGCAATAGTTGTTTGTTTTTTGAGCGAAAAAATTATATTTTGTAGGATAATCGTATGCAGAATTTAACGTTAACATGGATTTTGCTAAAAAGTTGTTAAGTAAATATGGCTGGAAAGAAGGTGATGGCTTGGGTAAAAATAATGATGGCATTTCAAAACCAGTGAAAGCAAATTTAAAGTTCGATAATGCTGGCTTTGGAGCAGATCAAGCTGCGAGTGATTTCAATAATCATTGGTGGGAAAGAGTTTTCAATGAAGCTGCCCAGAATGTAGAAGTCAAAAATGGTTCCAATGGTGCAGTCAAAATGAAGTTAAAGGATACTGATGCTGTTGAAATATCTACAAAAGGTTACTCCTTAAAAAAATTGAAAAAAGCAAAACAAAATTTGAGTACCATTGCTAATAGTACACAATATAATAATTTCTTACAGTCAGCGACACTATCAAATACTGGTACTATAATTGAAAATCCAGACAAAGTTACTTTGGATAACATTGCAGTAACACAATTTAAAGTGCTCTCTGATGAAGAACTATTTAGGGCATGTGGAGGACGTACAGCGCACAAAGGTGCACGTCATGGTTTAAAATTAAGTGGAAAATTAACAAGGCTAGAACAACAAGAGAAAGAACTTCTGGAAAAAATGCAGCTGAAGAAAGTAACAAAAAAATCTGTGGCAGAGGTTGTTACTTTGGATAAAATTGCTGAAGAGGTTGAAGTTAATATTAGAATAGATGACAGTAATTTGGTAAACACTGAAAAAGTGCAGTCAAAGAAAAAAAAACGTAAAGCAGAACAAAGTGAGCCACTGGAAACTGTAAGCAAGAAGCAGAACAATGAACACATTGCCACCGATGACATTGATATAACTGAAATCCAGCAATGTAAAAAAAAAAGAAAACAGAAAAGTCCACAAGTACCTCTAGTAGAAGAATATATGTGCCTAGAATATAAAAAAAGTAAGAAGAAAAACAAAAAAAGCAAGGAACGTGTTATCGAAAAAGATATTGAATAATACTTTAAATCAATAACGAAGAAATGAAGCTAGAAACAAATAAGTACATAGAGTAATTTTTTAACGAATGTTTAATTTTTAATATAATTGTTTAATATAAGATTCTTAAAACAAAATGATCATTTCTTTGATTTCGCTTTTAACCTTCTTGTTTTTCCTACACGTTTAGTACTGGCACCCTTCGCAACTTTGCGTAAATTCTTCACTTTCTCTAAGCCCCCTGCCGAAGCTTTTGTATTGCGTTTTAATCCTTTCTTTCTGCCGCCAAAACCGAATTTCTTATTTCGCTGTTTGCGACCCTCTACCGACTTCTTCTTTTTCGATTCTAATGCTTTGGCATCTTCAAGGAAGTCTAAGTTCTTAAGTTTACCTTTACGGAACTTTTTCAATTTATCAAGCATCTCTTTCTTTTCCATTTCACGCTGTACTTTTGTCTGTTTAGCTAACAATTTGCCCATCTTGCGTTGTTCCCTAATTTGTCGTATACGTTCTGATTTTGCCTGTCCCTCTTGCTTAGCTATCAAATTTGACCTGACCTTTTGCATTTGCTCATCTGTTTTTGCCATTTCAGCAAAATAGTCGTCAGGACGACGTGTAGGAATACTCAGCGAATGCAAACGTTGAATGCCTTCAAGTACAGCAGATTGTGCTTGACGATGAAACAGCATTTCTCTTTTAAAGTCATTTATTACAGGGTCTTCTTCAGGACGCGTGTATGGTATTTTTAGATTGCCTTTAAACATGTTAGCACGTTTTTGTTCCTGTTTCTCTAGTTGTACAGCTAATTCTGGCGCTAATGGAGCAAGTTCGTTCACCATATCCATACGTTCTAACCATGGCAGTTCCAATTTTATTTCATCAACTTTACCCAATATTTTTGACTAAGCAAAAAAAGTAGTTAGTAATATATTAGAATGGGGATATGGGGTATGAGTTCAAATTCAAAACTTACAATATCATTAATTTTTTCTTTTACCGGATTAAATTCAATATTTAATCCAGGCTTAAGGTCTCCACGTTCAAAGGCTTCTTGTAACTAAAATAAATGAATTTAGTTTTGAGTTTTTATGAATTAAAAAATGTAATTACCTCGGCATCTGAATTATCATCAGAAAAATATTCTGAATCAGATGATTCCATTTTAATCTTCTTCATTTGTTTTTTACGCAACATATTAAAATTAACGAATTCCAAACAATACCAATCAAAACAACCGCACGTGCAGCTAACAATTTGTTAGATTAATTATAATAGAGTTGACAGTTCAACGAGACTCGTTAAAAGAGCCAAGTGAGTACTCGATCTACAAAATATAGATTTAAGAAATACTCCTTTATTTATTTTTTGAAATTGTCCAAAAAAAAAAAATTATTAAAATCAAATATCTTATGTTTCTAATTGTTTTACATAAATTTATATATAGAGTGAGATTTTACTTACATATGTGCGTATAATTTGAAGTACACTTTTTACTACATTAATGCAAATATTGGCATAGCGTCATCACAAAACGAGTCTCGAATGATTCTTTTTGTTGTATGGATGTGTTGTACGCGGGATACTTGGTCCCGTTAAATTTACATTGAAATTGACAAATTTTTATCGACTTGTATTAATATGAACTCAAATTTAGCAAATGTTTATGCATTTTTGTCAAAAAAATATGGTAATAATTACAATATTACGTATGGAGTGCCGGCAACTTATTTATCCAGCATAACTGGCTCTGATAGTGCAATCAAAATAATATATTTTCATGAAGAGGTAAATTTTACAAACNAACGAGTCTCGAATGATTCTTTTTGTTGTATGGATGTGTTGTACGCGGGATACTTGGTCCCGTTAAATTTACATTGAAATTGACAAATTTTTATCGACTTGTATTAATATGAACTCAAATTTAGCAAATGTTTATGCATTTTTGTCAAAAAAATATGGTAATAATTACAATATTACGTATGGAGTGCCGGCAACTTATTTATCCAGCATAACTGGCTCTGATAGTGCAATCAAAATAATATATTTTCATGAAGAGGTAAATTTTACATCATCATTAAATCATTAACAAAATTCAAATAGCAGTCAAATTTATGTTTCTTAGGATCGCAATAAAGCAAAAAGTTGGAACTTTGTGTCTCCATCAAAGTTAAAAATCAAATCTGAGAATGTCGATTTGGATTTGACAGGTAGTCCCTTGAAAGATGACTGCTTAGTAGACGCCATCAGTGATATGTCTTTGGATATAAATTTGCTTCCACCAAATCCCTGGCAACATGAAGAAGAATTGCACAAGGGTATATCAGTGGAAAAAGCGCGTACTATTATATGCAACGAAGAATTTCAACACTTTGTTAAAGATTCGGCACAGGGATCTGTATGGTTTCTTTGTAATTGTGCAGACAGTGAAAAAACGCTGTTCATGCAGTATGATTTTGTAAATGATAACTTTAGCCGAGGCGTTGTAACTTTTGTGGGTGTTTTTCCCACATATAGTTTGAACACACAAACTTTGTTGCGCCATCATTATACACTTATACGTGCAAGCACTCGAGTTGTAACATCCATAGAAAATACTTATCGTATAAAGTCCGATATTGAACTGCGTTGTTCTTGGACAACACCAGCTAGTCTACCATCTCTGATTGATTTGAACTCTTGTGATGTAGTTCTGAAGCAAGTTTTTCGATTAAAAGAATGTGGAACGTTGACTAAAGATTTAATGAACCAACTGCGTATATTGTTATTTATACGTGATGACATTTTAGCATATAAAGTGGCTGAACGTGCTGAACTGGGCAAAGAAGCAGTCTATCGTTGTGGCCGGTGATTATACATATATCTATAACATATAACATTTTTAAAGTTTTTTTTTTGTGTTTTAGCGGAATTGACATGGAAGAGCTACGAGAAAATGTAACAAAAGTCATGACAGAGGTTTCTGGTTTTTCTGAAATTGAATCTAATAGCGCTATCGAGAGTGATATTGAGGAGGTTCTACTACGTGGAAAAAATAGAACTTTAACTGATTTGACTGATAAACTATGGGAGATTCTTAAATGTAAGCCGATTGTTGTTTTACTCGCTTTAATGTATGTTTTATATAGTATCTGGTTTATGAACACACTTGTTCACATTCTGGAACTATATATTAATAATATTTAAGTTTTGTTTTCGCCAAAGAAATGTCGCACTACAGGGGGAGGCATGATTTAGTTTAATCGGAGATAGATTTATCAATGATGGAAATAGTATAAAAAAAATTTTTTTTTATAAATTAGCTTCAAAAATATCTATAATTTGTTATTCATAACATAAATTTTGTTTTTAGAATGAAATTGTAATATGTGTATTTTATCTTACCCTATATACCTATGCGCATTTTACAAGTAATAATGGCTAGTATATGGAAAGTAAAGCAAAATGTTAGAATTTTAAATAACAAAAAATAAATTTGTTTTTCAATAGTGGAAATAAATGGTTTACTTAATAAACTACAATATGCTTAAGTAAATAAAATAATGTTTGTCGTTATAGGCTGCTCTTCATACAAGGACTTAAAATTGGCATTCAATATTCTATTTCAATGTGCAGCACGTTGTAACATAGTGGTGAGTAAAATAACAATTTAAAAATAAAACAGAAAATGTGTGTTTTTAATAAAACAAATTGGCTTTGTGCACCCTTCACTGAAATAAAAATAATCCGGCATTTGTAATCGATTTGAGTAATAGCTTGCGCAAAAGCAATATTTTAAATGTATTTGAATTTTTTGTTTGTTTTTATATAGAATACGCCAACAAATAAAAATCGATTGGCAGAAATCATTACCGAGGTTGCGAATCGGCGTCTTGCTACTCCTTGTCTGACGGGCTCAGAGCCATTGGAATTGCTGTTGGAAATTGGTTTGGAAAAGCTGTACAAAGATTATGAGTATATTTTCACGGAAAGTAAAATATGCAGTGCCAACAGTTTGAAACAAAAAAAGTATGTTTGATAAACGAATATTGTTTAGTGCTTAATAAAAAATTATTTGTATTTGTGCAGTGCAGTGATTCAAAATGAAAAAGATACTGCTGTCTCCAATGTACGTAAATCTTTGATGAATGCTGTACGTTCAGATGCTGCACCAATTACCAGAAAAACATTACTACACAGTAATGTTAAGAGTGCTAACAAATTAAACTCTGAAGACATAGTCGGTTTTAAAAATAGCAGTTTTGATGAGTGTGAATCTGCCACGTACATAGCAAAACTTTTGCAGATACATTGTATTTTGGAACATCTACTTATGATACATATAAACTTAAATTTGGGAAATTGTAAGCCCTGTCTAGTTCTATCTATACATTTGCAGTAATATGCTTTCCATATTTTTTTATTTTTTCAGTATATAGTGATATTTGCAATCAACTATTAAAGGAACCACTGCGTTTTGTTGACAGCATTGATGAAAGTTTAACGGATAAAATAGAGATACCTTTGTCTGCGCATAATATAAGGGATCATTTGGAAGGGTAAATTTGTTATTATAAGGTATAAAGTTGTAATTATTATATTTCTTACACTACAGCAAAGATCCTTTTATGCGTCGGATAACAATGGTGTCAAAGAATAAGTTTCGTGAAGTACAATCTACATACGTTTACTGCATGGAAAATATATGTCCACCGGGTGTTGCTGAAAACTTCAAAACGGAAGGTATTTGATTAAAATATAATTTTGTAAATAGTTTTGAAATCAATAATACTTACAGATAAGGAGTTCGTTAAAGATAATGTTTACTATAGCTGGCTTTATCGTAAAATTAAAACTTTTAAATGAAATTTAAAGTATTTGCAGTATAAAAGCATTTTTTTTTTGTTATATATAAATAGCAATTTTTTTTTTAATTATAGCAATTTGAGAAATTTCAGATATTATAGAAAAAATTTAAGATAACAATTAATATACAAAATTTTATATAAAAGTAAAGATAAAATATATTAAATGTAAAATATATTATGTAAAGTAGCTTTTCCTCATATATTGCCAAAAAAAAAAAAAAATTACAACTTAAAGTCTAAAAAGTCTTAAAAAGTCTATATACCTTAATGCACTTAGATCATAAACTATATAATATTGCTAATGGATACACTGAAAGCAAAGTATGAAATAAATGATTATATTATTTTTAAAATAAAGAAAATTTTATTTTGTTTTGATATTGAAATTCTAAACAAATAAGTTTTTTGTTTCACTATTATAAAAAGTAGAATTTCCAGATTTCAACCACCAACAGTTCATTTACATTTTCCAAACTGAGCGTAAACGAAGCTATTGTAAAATACACAGCCTGATAAACTTAGGAATAAAGGAAATAACTGAAAAGATTCACCAGAAAATATGGCCCAATATGGCACAATCCAATTAGCCAGCAGGTTAAGCTCTTTTTGCCCACAATTCAAGTCAACGATTGATTTTTAAGTACCAGAACAACATTAGTTGTGCTAAGGTGCGGACGTTCTAGCACAAAGGCGAAAGAATAAAATTTAAAAAATCAGTGAATTATTCAAAAGTGTCCTTGTATGTCATCCTTAACAAAATAAGTAGGATTACAGCTATAGATCCTAGCGTGAAGAAAGTGTTTTAATAAGTGCAAAAAAAAAAAAATTCTTTATATACATATAAAAGTATTTTATAAGTGAAGCAAAAAGATCAAATATTTTTAAAAGAATATTCAAGCATTTCGTTTTTATTTAAATGCCAGTTAACGTGTAAAATAATCCAATTTAGTAAAATGGTGTGTATATTAAAAATGAAATCAAAACTAATTAAATTAAATAATAATAAATTATATTGAGTGCTTTATTTAAATAAAATGAAACAAATTAAATTATAAAAAGCTTGAAATAATTTTGCGTTGAAATATTTAAACTAAAATAAATAATTTGCATGTTGGAATTAAAATTAAAACTATATATTATGCTAATATGTCTACTAATATATAATAACGA
The DNA here is from genome assembly GCA_001015235.1 of Sphyracephala brevicornis. Taxonomy (NCBI): domain Eukaryota; kingdom Metazoa; phylum Arthropoda; class Insecta; order Diptera; family Diopsidae; genus Sphyracephala; species Sphyracephala brevicornis. The sequence goes on along the minus strand of JXPL01075093.1, from coordinate 8,312 downwards.
GAAACCATAAAAATTCGTAAATGTATTTTGTCATAAGGATTTTGCTTTGCATTGAGTTAACCGCAAATTCATTGTTAAAAATATAAATATGTGGAATCCTTACAAATGCGCTTATGGCTCAAGCACATACTAGAGAACACATATTTAAGAATATATATAAGGATATTTAATATGAACTTCATAAATATTATAACATTGCATGACAAAAGATTACGCAGAATAAAGACCTCCACCCTAATAGTATGTAGAATATAATATTTTGAAAATAAATTATCTATATCAATGGTGTAAATATGCATTATAATTGATAAGGATCCCCATTAACTCATGTGTTGTGATAAATTCAAAACAAAGCGTTATACTTACAATGTGTTTTATTGCAATAAAACTGAAAATGAAATTAAATAATTTAGTTGAATGATTGATAACATCAATTGGATATTATATGAAATTCCAAGACATCGATGTATTATGACAATAAAGATTTTTAGTTGTATCAACAGATATTGATTGATTATTGTAGGTACAGCAGTCTAAAATTTGAAATCTTTAGCAAAATTAAAAAATTAGTGAATTTAAAGCAAAGTAACGGGGTAATGTAAATTCGAAATCACGATTCTTGGAAACATTAAAATAAATATTGAGCATTAAACTAGAGTTTTTATGACCATCCAAACGCCAGATTGTATTATGGTCTCTGACAGGATAATGAATAAAGCTAAAAGCAATTATCGTACAGTCCTGGGATTATACTGAAACCGATTCTATCTGAAAATATTTCAAATCATTTTCCAGCTAATAAAAATAAGTTAAAAATAAGTAATTAATTAATAAGCAGAAATAGTGTCAAAAACAGAATCGAATATCTAATCTAATATACAGGCAAACAATATATATACTCGTATATACTTTTTTAAAGTTGTTTGTGGTATCCATATGAAGTCACATATCATAATGCTTAGTTTGCCAATAATTTCACATTTTGGATTGCTTTTGTTTCCAAAGTAATACCAAATCTATTCAACAAAACTGAACTCTATTTTGTTCTCATAGGGTTTGGAAATGTTTTTCAAATTTGGCTATGCCTATCTGATAATTACATTGCTGATAATGATTTGGATGTCTCTGACGCGAGCATCAATATACAATCGTGAAATGGAAGAAATGCGTTATCCACCCTGCACTTATAATGCGATGTGCACTTGTTCGAAGTCTTCCACAGATTTAGGCATCGTCCGCTGCAAAAATGTACCGTTCCCCGCCCTGCCTAGAATGGTTAATCAATCAAAGGTAAAATTTATAGAAGATTAGCATTTATTAACGTATTCAATTATATATTTCAAATTATGTAGGTTTTCATGCTGCATATGGAAAATACCGGTCTAAGAGAGATCGAACCGTATTTCTTACAGTCGACAGGTACTGTGCCGCATACAATACTCATAAAAACAGCATAAATCATTTCTGTGAAAATTTTCAGGCATGTATCGATTGAAAATCTCTGGCAACCATTTAACGGAAATACCTGATGATGCTTTTACCGGACTTGAACGTTCACTTTGGGAGCTCATACTGCCCGAAAATGATTTAGTGGAAATACCTTCAAAAGCGTTTCGACATTTGCAAAAATTGCGCCATTTGGATTTGGGCTATAACCATATAACACATGTACAACATGATTCCTTTCGTGGTCTAGAAGATTCATTGCAAACACTTATATTACGTGACAATTGTATATCAATGCTGCAGTCACACAGCTTTTCTGGTCTGCTGATTTTAGAGACTTTAGATTTGAGTGGCAACAATCTATTTGAAATTGATCCTAATGTCTTTGTGGATGGTATGCCAAGATTAACCAAGCTGTTATTAACTGATAATATATTGTCGGAGATACCGTACGAAGCATTGGGACCACTCAAAAGTTTACGTACACTAGATATTTCACATAATGTCATATGGTCTCTGAGTGGTAATGAAACTTATGAAATTAAATCCTCCACAAAGTTAAATTTGGACAATTTACATTTGGAATATAATCATATTGATATGTTGCCACCAAATTCATTCAAAAATTTTGATGTCGTCAATAGAACTTTCTTCGACGGAAATCCTATACATACGCTTCGGGTGCGTTTAAAATGAATTTATTTTACAAGCAAATGACTAGGCTTAAGTGATAACTTTAAAGAGAAAAACTCGTTACCTAAAGTTTCAATTAAGCATTGTCAAATGTAAATACTGACCAGCAGTTCTAGGCTATACACATTTTGTGACCGTATTTTAAATATTTTTTTTATTAACAGGAAGATGCTTTTAAAGCAGCAAAAATACGTGAAATTTACATGCGTTATTGCGGTTTGACCAACATATCCCCAGTTGCTTTCGATAGTTTGGTCAACAGCTTACAAATCTTGGATCTGTCGGGCAATAACTTGACGCATCTTGACCATAAGCTATTCAATAAATTTGATGTCTTAAGGTGGGTAGTGGCATCTGATTTTGATTTCTTTATTTAAATTTTGAAGAAGTAGAATATATTTATAATTTTAATTGAAAATTGGGGTTAGCAAACTAAGTATATGCAAATATAGAGGCGCCGTGCGAAATTTTATATGCATGTATGTATATAGTTTTAATCCTATTGCCACAAGAAGAACAACAACGATAACACTTGAGTGGCAAGTGCGAAAGTGTGAACAGCTAACATGTAAGAAAATATTATTCAAATGCACAATATGGTTACACAGATATGGCTTCCCTAAGTGGGGTAAGTGTATGTGCCCATTTGGTTGTTTCATTTAAAAATATTTGGCTTAAAATAAGGGAAGTTATTGACATGGTTAATTAATGTAGTTAGTACCCAAAGCGGATAATCGATTTCTGTAATCGTGCTTTATTTTGATTGTATCTATTTCTCAGAGTTATAAGCATGCGTGATAATAAAATCAAAATACAACAACCCATGGAACAATTTAATGCTATGCAATACACGCTACTTAAATTGGATTTGAGTGGTGATATGAATGACCCCACCAATCTGCAAACACTACGCAAGTAAGTAAAATATTTGTTGATTCGTGCATCAAAAACGTTTTATATTTATTTGCAAAAAGTATGACCAGAATGAGGAACATGCGTTCACTGTCCATTTCACGTATGGGACCCACTTCAATTGGATCGGATGACTTCAAGGATTTCGGTGTGGAATTGGAGGACTTGCAGATAACACGTGCCAGTCTTTCGAATATACAATCGCATGCTTTTAAACATGTGCGGGGTCTGAAACGTTTGGACTTTAGTGAAAACAGCATACAGACGATCGAGAACGATGCTTTCGTGGAGGTGACTGATTACCAAAAACTTTTATATTTTCATAAACAAAAATACAATTAAAAAATTATTAATATTTAGATTGGACATTCGTTGATATCATTAAAAATGTCTCATGGCTTTGCCGGTACGGCGCTACCTGCAGAACCGATGCGCCATCTGACTTCCCTACAAGAATTAGATTTTAGCAATAACAAAATCACCAGCATGAGTGACACTAGCTTTCATTTCTTAAAGAATTTGCGTTTGTTGGAGTTGCATGACAATCGCATTGAGCAAGTGTTGAAAGGCACATTCCAGGTAAGTTTCTTAAAATATACCTTTAAATTAAAATCAATTACACTTGGCTGTGGTGATCAGCTTTAATAGTTAGTGTATCAGTGTACACCTTAATTGGTCTATATGTGGTTCAGAATGTGCAGCAGTTGCTTCAACTAATCTAACTACCAAATTAATTCTCTCAATTTTGTTATTTCTGTTCTACTTTTATTAAGATTCGACTCATGCCACGAAAGACGAGTTGATTTAATGGTGTTGGCATGTTTAACACTGATATTTTATGAACATAATGAAGCATAGTTTCCACAGTTTTCTACAGTTATCCACAGTTATTCACAGTTACGTAATTTAGTAATATAACCGACTTTAATATGAATTTAAGTAGATGCTGAGATAACAATGACATACCTATGGAATCAGGCTTTTAGGGAAAATTACATTTGATTCATAGAAAGGACTACAAAGAGTTAAACTAATGAGCCAATGAAAGAGATACTGTTGTATCTTTATAAATCTTTAACTTAATTAATATATTCATAAAGAGACCGATACGGATAAGATAATTAATGTAACTGGATATATTTTTTTGATATTTTTAAAAATATACATATATAAAGTATATGTATATAGTAGTGTCCTGCGAATTGTCTTTGTGATGAAAAATCAACAATTCAATGTTGAAATTTTATCTAAGCAACTCAGAGCTTTAATTGCTTACCTAAAGGATGACTATCGCTACATAATTAAGTATATATATATATATATATTGTAATTATGAAATACATTTAATTATATCTTCAGATAATGTTTTTATATTTTTTGATTGTAGGGCGATATACATTCGAAACTAGAAGAAATTTCTTTCCGCTTTAATTTTATGACACTAGTGTCCCAGCATACTTTCTTTGACTTAGAGGTAAGTAGTAAATATATCTAGTTTATATATATGTATATTAATTTAATTAAAATTATTAATTAGGCTTTGCGTAAACTGCACTTGGATGATAATAAGATTGAGCGAGTTGAAAGAAGAGCCTTTATGAATTTGGATGAATTGGAACATTTGAGCTTACGTGGAAATAAACTTAATAATCTTGCAGAAGAATCCTTTCAGGTATGATACCTAAGCGAACGAACCTGTTCAAAATTGTAAAGTTTT
>JXPL01074873.1:0-12557 GCA_001015235.1 Sphyracephala brevicornis | reverse complement strand
TCTGTATTTTTTATCATAAAATAAACAGGATTATTTAATTTTACTTTGTTGTCCTGTCGACAGAATTGAACTTGGAATGTGATAAACTGTTTTTGGTGTTACCATTAAAGCAATAGTGAAATTTTACGACTATACCTACAGATCGTAAGTTCAGATAGAAATGAAAAAAGTTAAATATACTTATAATAATATCTGCAAACTTTTATTATAATATTGTACAAAAGAAACACATAGTATGTACCACTCCACTTACAAATCAAAAAAGCTTACAAGTTACTAAAGAAGGTCCAATCTATGTTATTGAATCACAAAAAAATATTTTATATATATTTTAATATTTCTTACAAAAGAAACAAAATATTTAATATTGAGTTGAAGATGTTAGGACTAAAACACTAACATGTCTATTGGTTGATGAACAATTGAATCTCCAAGTAGGCTGATTGCGAATACAAACGAATTTTGAATTTTATTATTTATTAAGTTGGTGTACTTTTGAAAAAATTCTGTATGTCAGTGGTTTAAATATGTGCATATATTATTTACATAAATATCTTAGACCTTTGAAATATATGTATGTGTATGTCATACATCTACAAATCATATTTTTTATTAAATAGGTTTTTTATTTAAGATATTTATTATTTACAAGAACAATTGCATCGTATCAATATTTTGAAAAAAGTCCTTCAAAAATATCAATTCACTGTAGAATCCGGTTATTGTATATAAACTACTATTTCTGATTTTAAAATGTGGAGTACTAATTTTGAGTTATTATTAGCACCAACAAATAAAACACATTAAAATTAAGAAATAAATAATTGAAATTTATGTTTCAGGTATTGAACCCTGAACTTCTAAAACGAAACGAATCGTGAACCGACGCTTAACGAGTTCCGCCAATGACACAATAGACCATATTGAATTAAATGTTGTATTTATGTTTAAGTAAATAAAAAAAATTTAATAAAAAAAAAAAAGGAAGCATTTGGGAAGGGTATTCGTATATAAATTCGGGATGGACCAGAGTTGGGCATTATTCAAAAAAATTGTATGTAATAATAAATTCGAATAAAATTACTTACGAATGAAATTATATACACTAAAGCAAATAAAAATGTACACTATAACAATTTTAAGAATATGATATATATTTTAGCGAAGACATTTATTTATTTAATAATAGTTCATTAGTGTATTTTTTTTAATGAAAAAGGCATTATATAAATGCAAACATTTTTAAAATCTTTTTCTGTTTTTTAATTTTTCCAAGTTAATTTGGTTCAAATCTATGTCTAAATTAGTTGTAGAGAGCTGTATTAATGCTTCCAGGAGATCATTCGACATTCTACTCCTGTGATTTTTTTTTTGTTATCTTCAAATTAGAAAATGGTTTTTCGTAAATATACTAGTATCAAGAAAACATTCAATAAAATTTGAATTTTCGGTTCATAATATTGTAGAAAAATATACATCATTCACGCTATCTAAAGCTAGCAATAAACTTTCATATAACAATTTTTCCCTTGGCTCTTTGCGGTCAAATATTTGGGCTACCTATTACAAATAACAAGGAAATATCACTTCTTGGTATGCTAATAACTGATAGGAACAAGTCAAAGCAAAAATGTCTTACTTTTCTCAGTTGCGAAAATATCCAACGAACATATTCAAAAATTTATGTTAGTATAGACATATGGATATTGCACATTAGGGCCTAATTTTAACGAACAATTTTTTCAGTACCTGTGTGTGTTTTTTCGTAATACGCTCAATCCGAGGGTAGTTGTTAGGGTAATTTGGACACAAACTTTTAGGGTATATGTAAACCAATTAAGTGTATAGAATAATTCTTTTAGAGTATAGACAAAACTAATTCCCATAACGCTGTGGATTTCTTATGCTCTGTTTCAAAAACAACAACAAATGAGTGGTTTTCTTTATGGAAACTGTATATGGTGAGCATGCATTCACAAACAAAGAAAAATAGTGTATTGACGAACGCGCTCGTGTTCCGTAGCAAATCGGCATATCGACAAATGACGAATAACGAATATCAAATTATTTCGTTTTTCGAATAATATTCCAGCAATAATCAATATTATTCGTGATTTGCGCATAACGAATATTTAATTTTTATTACATTAACAGAATAAAAAACTATATATAGCAATTTGATAAAAGTATTTTTAGCTTAATCAACCCAATTGTTGAAATTTCAGTTCAACACATGTTTAAAGTTTTTTGTATGAATCAAAATTTAAAAAAAAATTTAATAATATTTTAGTAACTCTAAAATTGTGGGGAAGGCGTTACTCAAATACGTTGAAACTGATGAAGCGTTGGTTATCGAGATCCGTAAAATGACATAAAATTCCTTAATATACCAAAACTCAGCAAAATTCAAATAAAAACTTAACACTGCAAAACTGAATCCAGTCTATTTATCAGTTTTAAATTGTGCGTACGATTTTTAATAGATTAACAATGACTCAAAATTTTAAATAATTCAAATTTATCTCAACCATCGAATTAGTGTAAATAATGGAAATATCTGTTAATCGTATCAGCTAATAAAGTTTCTGAAAATTACTTTAGCCTGCTAAATAAAATGCAGTCTAAGGTAACGAAAGTATGAAAATTTTGAACAATAAAAATAGGGTGTATATATTACTGATTAAAAAAATTTTAACAATTGTTTATAAAAAATTAAATTCTATTAAAAAAAAAAATATAGCATAGAAATAAAATTCGCGTAACAACATAGCTAATTAATACTGAAAGAAGAAAAAAATCCCTGCTTTTGAAATATTTACATCACAGCCCATGCAAGATTCTTATATATAATCTATTGTTGTTTATTGGTATTAATTCGAATTTATTTTGAATAAAATTATTGAAACTATTTGCTTAATAGTAACATTTGTTAAAGTATAAATAGGTGCTCACCAGTGAACTGCAGAAACACGCAAAATGAATACTTTTGGATTATTACCCTGTTCTGAATTAATATGTACTGACCGAAATAGTCCGGTAAAAAGTATTTGAATATAAAATTTTTTTTGTTTTTATAAATAAATGAACTGCGTCCGTGGTACACAGCATATCCACATGGTTTTGCGTTTAATTGTGAGATGTTTTGTTGTTTGTGTCTTTGCTTTTTATATTTCGCTTATGCTGCATAAGTTCACAATAACTTTTGTGAATGTGTTTATTCAGTAACACTGCACAGCATTGGAATATTACAATGAAATGAAAGAAAAAAATCTGACAAAAATTTTTTGTTTTGCGATGTGGTAGGCAAATAGAAGAACATACGGCCAGTATTCAAAAATTTCAAGCATCTTAGAGCCGTACACTGGTGCCCATATGATAATATAATTATATAAAGAAATCCTTTGCAGTAACTGAAATTGATTAACAGACATTTTATCATTTAATCATTGATAGCAAGAACGATTGCATAAGTTACGTTACAGCTGTAATTTAAGCATAAATTTGAAAACTTATTAATTGAATTAATTGCCAAATGTCATTATTTATGAACACTCTAAGAAACTGCAATAGTTCTGAACAAAAAAAATTTTTTTATAGTAATTCCGATATCAATTTTAAGCATTTACCAGTTCGAATAAAAATATTTCAAATAATGGCGATTTAACCTTATTTATATCAGAAATTTAAATAAAAGGCCAATTAATATTATAAACTAAAATATAAAACAAATTAAAATTCCTTTATGAACTTCCCGTCTTGGGAATTGAACCAGTGCCCTCATGACTCAAGTTCACAACTCCTACTATTGAACCATCTCACGCATTAAAAATCCGAAAGCAATTGTTTACATATAAACACAAAGATTTAAAAAATTTTAAACAAAATCTAATAATATATCAATTTTAAATTTTTTTAAACCACGTACATTCATATTTACCAGTAGTTTCAGTGGTATTTAATTGCAACTTAGAAGAATCTGTTATTGTTGTTGTTGAGAGCCCAGTTTTTGTATTGATTTGTCCAGCCAGGTTTTGCTTTTGCAAAGCTTCAGCAATTTTTCTATCCAACCCAGCTTGCTGCAGTTTTTTTGGATCCAAGACAGTATATGTTCTTATTAAACGCTTTTGATTTTCATTGACTGGTTTCTTGATAATTAAAACATTTGAATCCGTTGTTGACGAGCTAGAGCTTGCTGGAATATCAGCCGCGCTTTCTTGCACATTTTTCGTCGATCCAAATGTAGATTCACTCATTTCGACTTTATTACGTATTTTGATATATGGATATTGATAAAGCACTAATTTATTTATATATAATTCTTATGAAATTATTTTCATACATACATATGTATGACTATATGCTTTTTCATACCTAGGCACAGTAATTGATATCAGCCATGCGTTTTCACACATTTTCTGTTGTAAATTAATATATAAATATGACACTTTTTTTTACTAACGACGCCGTTTACTTTCGAACATATTTTTTGTTAAATTATTTTATTTTGATTTAATTGAATATCACCAAATTGTGGAATAATTTTGCATTTAGCACACACCTCGTTTTAATACAATTTACATCAAATGCTTACAAACGTCATACAAATCTGTCAGAGTTGCTATATCAAACAAAAAAATTATCGAAATGCTGAGTAAAATCTAAGTAAATGTATGAAATTCTATGTATGAAAATCTATGAATGTATGATAAACATCAGAATTATAATATTGTTTTATTAAATTAGGTCATGTTGTACATATATGTATAAGGAAAGCAATTAAATAAAATATTATATATAAAAATTGCTTAAGATATATATATGTGTGTAGCATTATAAAATGCGTGAACAATTAACACTTAATCAAATACTTTTTTATTTTCCTAAACTGAACGCGCTATACTAAGAATGTCAGTCAAAAAATAAGAGAATGAGCAAATAATGTAAAATGAAATAGGGTTAACAGGGAGCATATTGTTTATGGTGTGAATATAATATTCTCTTAATAAAATTAATGTAATTATTAAATTTTTTAATAATATTTCAGATTGTAAAGGAGTAATTTGGTACAGAAAAAATGGATTTTCAAAATCGTGCTGGTGGTAAAACCGGCAGTGGTGGCGTGGCATCATGGTCAGAAACAAATCGTGATCGCAAAGAGCGTCTCCGCCAGTTGGCTTTGGAAACTATTGATTTAAATAAAGATCCATATTTTATGAAAAATCATCTTGGTTCTTATGAATGCAAACTTTGCTTAACTTTGCATAATAATGAAGGAAGCTACTTGGCTCATACGCAAGGTAAAAAACATCAAGAAAATTTGGCACGTCGGTCCGCAAAAGAGGCAAAAGAAGCGCCCTCCATGCTGGCACCAGAAAAGCCGCGTGTAGAACCGAAAAAATTTGTGAAAATTGGTCGACCTGGTTATCGAGTTACAAAGCAACGTGACCCGAATAACGGCCAGCAATCATTGCTCTTTCAGATTGACTACCCCGAAATAACTGAAGCTATTATTCCAAGACATCGTTTCATGTCTGCCTATGAACAAAAAATTGAACCACCTGATCGCAAGTGGCAATATTTGCTTTTTGCAGCTGAACCTTATGAAACTATTGCATTTAAAGTACCATCACGAGAAGTAGAGAAGACCGAAGGAAAATTTTGGACACATTGGAATCGCGATACGAAGCAATTCTTTTTGCAATTTTCATTTAAATTTGAACCGAAAATAATACCGCCTCCACCACCACAACTGCATCGAGCAATTGGTGCACCAGCTTTTCCGCATCCTGGACCTCCACGTCCACATCATATTTTCAACGGCGTACCACCGCCTCCACCAATGGGCGTTTTGCCTGTGCCACCACCACCCATGCAGTGATGTCTAAATTCAATGCAGAAATATGCATCAAATAATAAAAAAAATCAATCAAAATACAAACGAATTGTTTTTTATTTGCTTACTTCTTTGTGCTAAAGCAATTTCAGTAATATCATACACATGATTATTATGATATGATGGTAATAACCAACAAATTTATTTTATTGCAAATTGCTTTTGATAAAGTCAAACTTAAAATTTTTAAAATACAATCCTGACTAATAGTAGACACCACTCCTGTCTTTAAAATTGTGCTTTTGACTTTAACCATCAATTTAACTATGTTTAGTAAGAAACAAAAGTTTCAAAAATTCAAATGCGAATAATTATTTTCTGTAGTAAAGATTTATTTGGTCAAACATTTTATAACTTACATTTGTATGTATAATCTTATATCTTAATATACTTATATGTAATTTTTTTAAGAGTATCAATCATTAAATTTTGAGATATACAAATTATAATAAGTATTTAATTAATAAGTAATTTTAATTTATATGTTAATAGTTTAATAATGAATTAAATTGCAATAAAAACGTTAGTTTAATAGCTCTGAGCTAAAGTATCTAAACTTTTTCGCGCTTCTTAAAATTACGTTTTGATGCACAACGGTTGATAATGTCAGAAACATGGGATTTATGTTCAAATATTTTTAATATTTGACTTTGCGCGTCATTCAGACCATCGACAATAATTTTGCTTCGTTGCATATTGCCCTAAAATAAATATAAAAAAATTATAATTATACAATTGTACAAAAGTCACTAAAGTTATATTAAACCCATTATCGAACATACCTTGAGCAATTCATTAATACGTTCTAATTCTGGAGTTTTGTTGTGCGATTCCATTTGTTGTAACATTTCTGAAAGTTTCTCATAGCCAAGCGATTCATTTTCACACTAAAAATTGTAATTAAATAAAATATCATAAGCTAAGTTACGAGCTGGAATTGTAGAAATAAAATTGTTTATTTACCAAATCTTCCATTTGTGAACGCAAATGATGAACTTTCCAACCATTAATTTTACCCTGCACGTTTGACTGGTTTGCTAAATCAATAACAGTAGGACGACGCTCCTCGCGTGGTTTGACATCTGAATAGCGTTGGAAATGATTATTTGCAGATTTCCAAGTTTGCTTGTATGTCTTGAAATAAGAATTTTAATTAATATCACAAGTACAGATTAACCAAAATAGTTATTTAATTTACATGCAGTAACGTGCAATTACGTGGACGACGCAAGATATATTCAACTGGTTTTGTGTTTTCCTTATTGCCTGTGGTGGGGGCCATATTATTGGGTTTATAATTATTATTAATTACAACGTTATTATCTTCATAGCTTGGAGCTGGTTCTAGCGTTCCATTAGTAGTGCCAGTGGCTAGATTGCTGTCAGTAGGAGCATTAATGTTGCTTACTGTGTCACCAGCTGTTGGAGGTGGCAAACTGAGTGAAGCTTGACTTTGCGATGATTGTTGACTATCATTGCTGAATTTATAAATTTTATAATATAATACAATATTTTTCATACAAAATTAATTTCTTACGTTGAACGCCTAATTTTCTTTCGTGGCTGATTTTCAACAATATTTCCATTTACACGTGTTGCTGAAGAAGCAACTGTTTGTTGCTGATCAACTGAAGAATTGCGTGAACTCGCTGGTGTTGTTGGTGCATTGTTCTGATTTATAACAGAATGATGATTAGAATATAACTAAAGTAGGAATATATCATATAAATATTAAAGTTTTATTTCTAGGTTTACTTACGTCATTAATTGGATTGAAGTGAGTAGAATCGCTGGTGGTTGGTATACGATTGATCATATTGCCATCCTGCATTTGTTGTTCTACACCTGGCGAAGAATTGGCAGACACAGTTGTTGAGCCATCGGAAGATGCTGGTGATTCAGCCCGTGTAATGCGGACAGTAGTTCGATCCTTTTTCGCTAATGCTTCGGCGGTAAGAGGAGTTGTATTTGTAGTAGAGCTTACAGGTGTAACACTTAGTGAATTACCAGCAGAAGATACAATCGGTGACATTGCTGCAGTAACGTTTGAGCTCATTGAGAGCAAAGTAGGTCCAAGATTTTTAGCTGCACGTATTGGAGAACCATCAGCATCGCGTTTTCGTAAAAAATTGGAGACAACTGCACCTCCGGTATTGCAACCAGAAGTCACCTTAATTGAGGTTGGCAATGGTATGACCATATGTTGTGCTGATTGAGGAACAATGCTGCCAGGAGATGGACCCGAATGTGTAGTTGGTAATATTATCTGTGGTCCTGTGCTTGTAATGGCACCTTGCAGCAATTGTGTTGTAGCTTGTGAAACAGCTAGGGCTTCTGAATTTGAGTGATTAACAGCGTTAAAACGAACTGGTACTGATTGCAGTTGAGATGTTGAACTAGAAACTGGAATTTGTAGTTGGCCAATATTGCGACCGCTTGATGATGGTACTACTGTAAATGTAGCTGTTGAGTTGGGTGCATGTGATACAAATGGTAATGCAGAAATTGCTAAACTGGGCGCAGCGTTACCGATTTGGTTTTGACCCATTGTGGTGCTTGTAACTGTTGTTGTTGTGAGGGATAGAACCCCGGTTGAAACTTGCACAGAACTAGCAGGCACCGATTCGTAATAAATTGTGCTGCCTGGAGGTAGAAAATTTCCAGCAGTCGATGTTCCTGACGACGACAATACTGCATTTGATGTCGTCATGATGCTTGATGTTGTTGAAGACACTGCTACGGAAACATTGTTGCAGCCATGTGCACGTGTTTGAGCGGCGGCAGCATGCCAAGTCGTTATAGCAGCTGGCAAAGATGCTTCATTGTTCGCAACGCTCACTTGTGCTTGTGTCATCACTTTTCCAACAGTTATTGCATTTGCATTTTTTATCGGTATAGTGCCGGAAAGTAATCCACTTGTTTGTCCACGTGTAGTAATAGCAAGTGGCACAACTGATTGTGCTGAAGAGCATATATTTTGCGTAGCCAATAACTGTGCCTGTGACACATTAACCAATTGCGTTGGTGCGCTACTTGACAAATTTGGTGCAGCTACACTCGATGTAGGTGTCGATGGAGATGCGCCGCCACTATTGCCAATTGCTTGAATGTTTGTAGATACATTTTGCTGTGACATATTGCCAGCCGATCCTGCCGAAGGTAACTTTCCTATACCCAATTGAGTAATTGTTAAAGATGGTTGAGACTTTGCCGCCATTGACATAGAAGGACGCAGGCCTAATTTAAATTAAAATAACGAAAACGTAGAAATTGAGAAATATAAGTTCGAAATATTAATTATTGTTTGTCACAATTAGTCTTAACATCCTAATGATGAATTAACTAATCATATGTACATATGTACATATGCATATCTCTAATGCATATCTCATATTGCCAGTTCGAAATTTTTACAATTTGACAGCTATTATTTTTACTTTAGTAAGATTTTTTTTTTTTAAGTAAGTGTATACGAACACTCTTCTTCTGAACTCCGAAGATGAAGACTGATCAATAAACAAATAAAATCTGCCATTAAACGTCGAGATGTCTGAATTTTTATTCGCATTAAAGTAATTTTTAAATCCTTAATCAAGGATTAATTTAATCTGATGAAATTTTTTCCATAAACGATAATATCATATAATTCAATTTACAGTTTCAAGTTGTTAATAATTAGTGGTAATGTAAGAGTATACTTACCAATTTTAGCACTATTCGATGCGTTAACTATTATTGGTTGTAACATAACATTTCCCGCCAACCGGCCAGTAGAGCCTATAATTTGCTGTGTAGCCCCTTGTGGTTGTTGTAACTGTATAATACGTGTGGTTGACAAATTTGTTGTTGGTATTACAGTTGCGGCGGAACCTGTTACACCCGTTACTGTTGTGCTACGTGGTGAATTAGAAGCTACGGTTACCGTTGAAACATTGCTACCTGATAAGCCGGGACCTATTGCAGGAGTCAATTGTGGTAAGTTGGGTGGACGAATGCTAATGCTTGTAGTATTCAATTTGGTTGTGGGAAAGGATTTTCCTAATGGAATAGGTCGCACTTGACGTTGTGCGGTTGCAGTAGTAGCTGATAAATTATTGGCAACAGCAAAGCGTTGACCTGTTGCAACAGAGGGATTATATTGCTGGGGCTGCAAAAGCGGCTGTGAATTTGAATATACTAATGTGGCCTGGTGTTGACGTGGCGGTAAAACCGTTGCTAAGGTAGCAACATAAGTTTGTTGTTGTTGTTGACTGTGAGGAGCTACTTGCGGCTGTACAGTTTGCATAGTTGCTGTATAAAAATATTATTAATAGTTATTTTAATGACAAATGGCAAATAGATATTAAAGCTTACATGGACTACTTTGTGTTTGCAGACCTTGTAAATGTCCAACACTTGCGGCAACAGTTGCTGTGTTTCCAACTATAGCTCCAGTGGCTGAAACTCCAGTACCTAAGCTAGTATTAGATAAACCTTGTGTTGTGAGTATACGTTGTCTCGGCTGATGAGGTATAGTACGTATAAGTTGTACTTGTCCAGAATTGTTAGCTGCCATCCACGTTGTGCTAGTAGCTGGAGATATAACAGTAGTTGCTGGAGATGTTGTACTTCTACTGACAGCTGAGCCACGTACAAAGCTCCCTCCTGTAGTTAAACCTGTTACCGTAGAACCAGTACCTCCTGTAACAGGAGCAGTTCTTATTGGAGTAATTAAACGTTGTCCGGTAGTGACGCCCATTCCTGTTATTTGCGTAGCAGTGACACCGGCGCGTGGTAAATATGTGGTTTGTGCGCCAGATCGAGATACAGTTATTGATGTATTCGAATTGTTTCGAGATGTTGCAGCGGGGATAGCTGTAATTTGCGTACGCCCTGTAGCACTACTTTCAAATTGTTTAATCATTGTGGGCGGCATTATGGCATTTGGCACTACGACGCGTACTTGTGTTGATTGTCCGCTGCTGCCAATAGCTCGAATTGCAGTTGTCTGAGATGGATTCATTGCAATTGGCGTAACTATAGAGCTGCTTACGGTTCCCCCAGGGGTTACTTTTATTGTACCTGTAGAGGATATGCCACTTGATAGCATTGCATTGCCACCTGCAGAAACGCTTCCAATAGTGATACCGCTCACAAGACCAGTGTTTCCCGAATCAATTGGAGTTGTTTTAACATGTGATATTTTTGCAGCCACTGTATTCATAGAATTGAATGAATTTTGAATATTTTTCAATTGAATAGGAGACTGTAATGGTAAGTATGTTTTATGTAAAGGATTGTTTGAATATATGTGTGGATTTGCTGTTGATGACAGTGGCAAATGGTGTTGCATTGATTGTTGTGGTATAAACTGAGTCTTAATGAGTCTAACTGGTTCTGTAAATGTAAGATTGTAGTGCTTTCTTCTTTATTTTTGTATTGATTATTCAAAAGATTGAATTTGAAATGAAATTGTTAATCACGCATTGCATTAACGAATACACAATTATAACCCATTTACTTTTGGCACAATATGAACTGTAACACAAAAAATATTTTCAAAAACCTACGTGGCTTAGTTGGGAAATACAATGTTTGCTGCTTTTTTTTATTGTTTACATTTACATAGTACATCACTAAATAATTTTTACATTTAAGGTTATTTGTTAGTAGCGAAATTCAAAACGAAATAGCTACAATCCAAATTTTAGAAGATAAGTATTTCAATAAAAAACTTTCAGATTTACTTATCGATTTCTGCATCATTTCACCATTAACATACAATTATTTTCTTTTACTTCATATTCTATGTATGAACGTCAGCACAAAAATAACACTGCCATAAATACACACAAATAAAGGAGATGAAAATGAAATACATAAAAGCAAATAAAGGGAGGAGGTATACATAAATAGCTACTGACCAAATATGAACAACATAAAAATTTATATTACCAGTAAGTGTAACAAATTTATAATTTATTTGCTTAAAATCTTACCTCCTGCTGCAGTAGTTAATCCACTTACAGTACCTGTAGACCCAATCACACCTATTCCCGGTCCGCCCAATCCACTATTTGGATCGTTCGTGCTCATATTATAAATATATTTGGAATATTTTTTCGTAGAAATTCTGAAGGTGAAGAAGATGTTTGTATGTAGATGAAAGTTAACCACTGGGGGTGCAAACAATTTTTAGTTTTCAAACTATTTATTTCAATATATTGTTAGTATATAAGATTCACTTGCGTTGAAAAATATTTTACTTTAACTTTTCACAATTTCACTATTAATCTTGAAATATTTATTGTAAAAATTTCTATTTCATTTATGCTATCAATAAGAGATCGATACATAACCATCCAAACAGCACAGAATGTGTATATGTCGCAATTGGAAAATGTCTTCCAATGAACTGGAAGTACAAAAGGAATGCTACAACGTACTTAAAGAGTTACCATATCGTTCAACATGTAAAGCGGTCCTAAATCGTTGCCATGTAGATGCTTTTCAATTCATTTAAAAAAATTCTGCTATGCACTGCCATGTATATATTGCATGTTGGGTACACATAATAATTATTTTTCTTTTGCCTACAAATTTTATTGGCATGTGTGACCATGTGTGATATGCACTTCTCTGTGTAAACATATAAAGGGTATTCACGATCTGGTACATCGTTGCA
>JXPL01074375.1:6187-17342 GCA_001015235.1 Sphyracephala brevicornis | reverse complement strand
AAACTGCTGTTCGTCTTTTACTTCCTGGTGAATTGGCTAAGCATGCAGTTAGTGAAGGAACAAAAGCTGTAACAAAATACACAAGTTCAAAGTAAAATATCTTATAACCAATATAAAAGAGACGAGTCTTTTATTATTATTTGCTTCACTTATGAATGCCAGAATAACTTTTGTTGAGAAATTCCGAAAGTCTATTAGAGTCGATCGTCTTAATATTGTCAGTTTTCTCCAGATCAGAACTGGACAGCCACGAAGAATGTGACATAATGTCTCGTCGTCTTCTGTTCAGTTACTTATACTTCATATCAAAATACTACAAAAAAAATTATTTCCCAAAATTATTTAAATATATCCAAGCCATCCAAGCAATTAATAATTATTATTAAGAGATAAAGACTTCATCGGAAAATATGAAAATTTACTAAAGTTCTGTAAAATATAGCGATTTGCATAATATAATCATCTTACGGTATCAAAAAGTAATTGATAAATGTTTTTATAATCAGTTTCATTGATATTAAATGAATTGAAAAATGTTCAGAATATTTATATACATTGCTCTTTGTACTTATAAATAAAACTCTTGTCTTAATTAAATATAATAAACAGGCAATATTATTTAATTAGAAAATGTTTTCACTTGCATTTAAAGTGGTTTAATGTCAAAATTATGTTCCCTTTTATTGATGTAGGATTCGGTGTTGGTTAAATATAAATTTTCCAATTGATTCACGCTTATCAAACCGATTAGAATACCGATTATAATATAATGTTAAACTATCTTTTAAAATATGTTTTACAATATGAGAAATGTAAAAAATATAAGAAATGTTTTATATTTAGTAAAACATTTTGCATTTGGCTTCTGACTAAGTCGGCTCGGTACCCTAAAGTGTTTACTGTAATTTAACTGATAAAAGAAAATAATAAAATTCTCGAAAGAAATTTTTGAAATTATTTCATTTTTATCAATATTAGTTATTAATTACTTACGGACAATGAAATAAATGGAAATATCATTTGTATTACATTTTATTTCTTTTTATTTATTAGAATGTTTCATTTAAATAACTTATAAATAAAATGTTTCAACAATAATGCTTTTCAAATTTTATTTGTTAGAATTTCAAAGATTTACAATTGGATAGAATAAAAAAGTATAACAATATATATATATATTTTTATCGGAATTTTGTTTGTTTTGGGTAGATGCTATTTTGCATCAACCTTTACTAACGAAAATGTATTCGAAAAATAAAATATGCAAAAAAAATGAAACAACGGAAATATGTTTCCGAAAAATATGTTTATTCCACGACAGCGAAAATTTACGTTTATTCAAGCGATAATTAAACAAGAGTAAATTAATTACAAAATTATTTGTGCTTAAATAGTTTTGTGCTTAAACAATTGCAGCGAAACTAAGTTCATCAACCTTTCGTTAATAAAGCAATTACAACTATGATTTAACTTAAACTAGTTTTGCTCTGTCGAAAAAAGCCAAGCAAAGAACAAATGCAATAAAACTAACAGTTAAGTATGTATGTATGTATATCAAAGATTGGATCTACTACAACGATTACTTTATTTTTGATTAAAGAACTCTGAATAAAATTGGAATATACTCGTATATTTGATTTGCTAAAATAAAACGTCACTTATCTGTTATTCACCATAATCTTTATGTGGGCTCCCAAAACATGATATTATTTTTATGTTTAAAATTGTAAGTAATTAAAGTCCAATTGTATTAAGTTAATACCCAGAAACAAAGCAGAATAAATTCAAAAATGCATTGCATATTTTAGAGAATTAATAGCTCTAATAATGTACTTTTTTTGCACATATACTTATATTTATATATGTATGTATATACTGAAATTAATATGATATTTGTATAAAAATTATTTTCCCTGGATTTTTTCTAAAAAAAATTCCAATAGAAATGGCACAAAGATACTCAATTGCAATAGTATGTATATATAATAAAATTTTCCTTCTTCAAATTTCCTAAGACAAAAAGACTTTTTTTCAGTTTCTCATTGACCTAAAATTAATCTAACATTAAAAATTAATGCATAGCTTTATCTTCCCTCCTGGTAAAGCCGTGTACCAACTGCTTATATATCAATTAATTTTTTTTATGAGCTGCAGTAGAAGCACATAATATTTAAATACGCATAATAATTAAATACACAATTCAAATTCAAACATCAATCAACGAAGCGTCGGATGCTGCCACTTCAGAGTTCAAATCATTCATTCCTCAATTCTCATATCAAATCAATTATCACATATTTAAGGAAATCGTCTCGACTCATGATTTAATTATGTATGTCATATTTATTTATCTTCATATCTATAAAAACTCAAATGTTAGTATTATACAGACTTAAATTTGACACACTTGATAATTGCAATACTGCACCTTTGCAAAGTTAAGTGATTATGGACTACAAATGGACAGACAGGCTTAAAAACGATTGCATTATATTTATCAATAATATATTCACTTGCTCAAGTATCCAATAATAAATATGCATATTCATTTAATTTTTATTATAACTTTTTGGAGATATATTATGTACTCGTACCTTTATGAACGTATTCGAATTCAACAATGGCTGCATAGGTCAAAACATTTTTCCTCAAATATAATCTGTTGATTCGACATTTTATTCCAAAATTTTCCCATTTCACCAAAGAAATTAGTTCAATGTGCTTAATAACCACTAAAGACATCGTCACATCAACACAAGTAGCATCTTAAATTTTATTATGAGAGTCTTCGGACCTTGTCAGATAAATAGAGAGTTTAGAGTCAGTTGGACTCTTGTAGTAATATGGACACATTAAGTTCTATATTCGAATTAGTTTGAAGCCTGAATGTGAAAAATATCCAAGAAAGATTACATATAAGTTTTTATAATTTGTTCTTTGTAATTTGGAGAATTTTGATATGACGTTCCACTTTAAGCCCCGTATGGAAACTGCATAAAATATTTCGACATTGAAAATGATTTTAAATATTAGCCTTTTGTTTTCGATATTTAGAGCAGTTTCAATTTATAATGGGGTACAGTGTACTTCTTCATTTGTTTTATTATAAATATATGCTCTTCATTTGATCACATATTAATCCTAAATATTTTACTTGTTGTTCCCATTTCTCTCTGTTCTTGAAATGGAAATGTTACTAGGAGGATTTTCTTATTATTGTAAAATAAATTATCTGAGTTTTATCAGCACTTATGTAATATTATATTGAACTTATTAAAATAAATAGCCAAAGTCCTTTATAAATCTGAAACAATATTTTCAGGAAGTATATCTGGGCATAAAATTGCTGCATCGTCAGAAAAAACGGACAAGGTGCAGCTTTAAAGGAAAGTGAAGAAAGAAATGTTTCGGTGACTTTAATTAAATGTTTTTTTCTGTTCCCAAAAATTAAGAGAGTCTTAAGGCGACGTAGTTTTACAAGAATAGATGGGATTGAAGCGCATTCCTGAGAGAGCTACAATGGCAATCCTAAAGATTAATTTCCAGAATTATATATAGCGCAGTCATAAGTGTATAGTATTCAATGAGGATTACTTTGAAGGAGATAGGATTGATGTATATATTAAAAAAATCTTTCTAAAAAAAGGGAAAACATTCTTCGATGGGGTCCCATTAACAATAACTGATGCGCTACTATTCTTGGCGTGGGAGGTCTAATGCGTCATTCTACTGAAACCACAAGGTGTCGGTGTTTAGCTCATTGGTATTTAGGAACAAAAATTCATTGAGCATACATTGATAATGCACACCATCCACTGTAAACGCAGCTGCTTCGACATTTCGAAAAAAAATAAGGACCGATGATGCCATTAGCTAATAATCTACACCATACAGTTAACTTGGATTGTTGTCTTGGATTGTTTACACTCCATTTGCGGCAATTTTGCTTGTTCACAGAAGTGTGCATCATCACTAAACAAAATTTTTAAATAAAAAAGTAGATCAACTTGCAATTCTTAGCAAACTTAAGATCCAATCTAGGGTCATTAGGCATGCATTTTTGAACCAGCTGAATCTTGAATGGATGTAAACCAAGATCTTTTCGTAAAATTTTCCATCAGGATCGTCTTCCACACTTTGACTCACAGAAGCGATGGTTTCACTGGTACGCGTATTTCTTTGTATTCTTGTTGGCTTTATGTCATGTACTGAATAGGTGGTACGGAAT
This sequence comes from Sphyracephala brevicornis, assembly GCA_001015235.1. Classification (NCBI taxonomy): domain Eukaryota; kingdom Metazoa; phylum Arthropoda; class Insecta; order Diptera; family Diopsidae; genus Sphyracephala; species Sphyracephala brevicornis. Next base: position 13,114 of record JXPL01074375.1, on the reverse strand, counting down.
TTATTAATAACTCGTTGAATAGTGTGCTCAGAAGGACTATTGTGTGTACCATAAAATTTACGAAGTGCTATATAAATTTGCCGAACAGAACACTGATTATAAAGATAAACTTCCACAATTTGGAAGCGATGCCCCAGCGTTATACTGTTCATCAGTCATTTTTTATGAGATTTGTCACACGAATTTAGTGTATTCACCAAAATATTTGTCAAAAATACCCATTAAGGGTTTCGTACTTGCAAAACGAAGAATGTTCTTTTAAAATGTGTAAATTAAAGTAGAACTTTTGCTTTGTTATTCTGAAAACTATAGGTTAATAATATTGAATATGTATATAATATACAGACTCGTTTGGAAGCCAACCTATGAACTGCTTTTCTTTGGTTCGAGCAGACAGGACTCGGTATATCCTCAAAGACAGCGAAGTATTTATTAGTTTTCTAAAGCGTTTTGTATAGGATTTATGTTAATATTATGACTTACTTTATTGTCGATAGATCTGAGTCTAACAGTAAAACGTAAAATTATCCCCCAATAAGAAATAATGTAGCAGTAATGCTTTAACGAAAAACTTCTTTATATCATTTTAAATATATTTTTACATCTAATGAGCCTAATACAGTTTAGGAATTTATCTGAACTAGCACTACAAATCAAAAATACCATACAAATTTGCCGCTTATGTAATCGTTGTTTTGTTCATTAAAATTTAGGTTTAATAAATAAATCTATATATAACATTCCCATAAAATAAAAGAATTTCTACTTTTTTAAAGAGATTAAAAAGTTAATATTTATTTAAAAAATTTTTGTGTAATCATGTATATGTATTTATTTTCTGTATTATTCGCTCTAAAATGTAATTGAAAACAACAGATTGGTGCAAATTTGAATTTATCATACTTTTCGAAAAGCATGTGTAAAAAAATCAAAACAGAGAATAATTTAACTCTCAAAATTAATGTTTTGTGGTAAAAAATTCTGTTTTCGGAGTTTGTACACAAACATATAACAAACTGGGGAATAAAATCGAGAGTTTTTAACCAAAACTCTCAAACTACATGTTTCTCTCATTTTCTGTTCATGATTATTTGCCGATATAATTTGTTATTGATATAAAAAGCTGGACAAGCTAAAAAAACACTATTTAGCTCACCTAATACTTAAGTATAATAATAGTAATAAAAACTTCTTACATTTATCACGAACAATTCATAACGAGTGTCATCATATTGTGAATATCAAAAACTATAATTATCGATCACTTTGCCATTTGTATTGTTTTAATTCTTCGCTACTTCATAGTTGAATATTGTTTTATTTTTTCTTGTGTTTTTTTAAAAAAATAATAATGACGACAAATATTGCACAAACTAATCACACGCCTCCTGGACTGATGGCACTAATAGAACATTTTCAAAATATATACCCAGAACAAAGAAATCCGCTGCAAGTTACGACAGTATTAAAATATTGGCTTGGTGGAAAGGATCCGTTAGATTACATTAGTATGTACCACAATGACGGTGATACTGAAAAGGGTATTCCTCCACACTGGCACTACATAAGTTTCGGGCTAAGCGATTTACATGGTGATGGACGTGTACATGTTCGTGACAATGAAGAACTAAATGCAAGATCAGGTATGGGTTTTGAGTTAACTTTTCGTTTACTCAAATCGAAATCGGATATACCAACTGATCTTGAAAAAACTCAAAATCCAAGGCCACCTACTTGGCCCGCTAATCTTCTGCAAGCTATTGCCTGTTATTGCTTTCAAACAGGCAATACCTTATGCGTAGGAGACAATATCCCATGGCGTCGAAGTCTTGATGGCAGCAATTCGGGCATACAAAATATACTTGTTGCGCAAGATCCACAGCTTAGTAGTATTGAAACGCCTTTCGGCATAGTAGACTTTTGTCAAATTGTTGGCGTAACGAACGAAGAACTTGAACAAGCATCTCGATGGAATGGACGAGGTGTGTTAAATTATTTGCGTCAAGATCCGCAAACTGGTGGTGAGTGGTTAGTTACGGACATGGCGCGAAGTCATAGCATATTTGAACTTTTCCCCGATACTTTATTGAGTTTGCAAGATGATTTAGAAAAACAAGGATCTGATTTAGCAGGTGTTAATGCAGCATTTACTTTTCGTGAAATAAAGGAGAAACACAGTTTTAAACAAGAAATTGATTCGAATAGTCTTAATGAACAATGTGCCTTGCAAGAAAATAATCGCTTGCAGGAGTCACAAATTAAACGTGAGGAATCAAGCTTTCTACAATCAATGAATTTAAGTAGTAATTCGTTACATAAATCTTGTCCTATTGAGTATCAACCACATGCACCAGATTGTATATCATTAGATGGTATTGAAATTACGCTAGCTCCTTATGCTGCAAAATTTTTAATGTTAGCTATCAAGGATCGCATACGACATGGACGTCACTTCACTTTTAAAGCCCAGCATCTAGCTCTAACGTTAGTTGCAGAATCTGTTACCGGATCTGCTGTAAGTAGAAATGATCCATATGGTGTGATAGGTTATTGGATACAAGTTTTAATCTCGGATGATCTAATACCGCGCATGATGGAAGCTTTTCAAAATGCAAATGTGGACAAAGAAGAAATAAAACAACGCCTTGAATTTGAGTGGCCTGACAAGAAACTTAAGTTAATAGTGGATAATCCAAATACAGTGAACCCTATGTCCTTAGATTTTTAAGTAATATATAAATTTATAATATATCTACAAAGTGCTTCCAATTAATATATTATATATTTCACAAACATTCATATATATGTTGTTATATTATTACAGTGCTAACAAATTTTCGAATATTGTAGAACTTATATTTTTTATTAATACAAGTATATTAGTAATTATATTCAAATCTAAAAATTATTTAAACGAAAACAAATACTAAATATATATTAAATTTCAAACCATTATACAAATACGAATACATTTTTTAATCCAGTTATAAATCAAGATTAATTTGCCAAAACCTTATACTTTTACTATGATAAACTCTTAAGAGAACACAATGGACACGACGTTGTTATATGTATTTCAATTAAAGTATTTTGTTAAATATTGAACATGTGATATGGGAATGGACTTTTAGTACGAAAATAAGTTCACATATGATTTTCCTTAGGAAGAGCTGCCACTTTTTTCTTCTACTCAACATTCGGAGCACAACATAGATATACAATTTTCCTATATAATCCAATAGAGATGTCTTCACCATATTAAAGAATAGTGGCACTAATTCAAACTGAAAATTGCGCTATTTCATGAAACATCATTTTAATGACATAATTTACACTTAACTTGTAATAAAAAACNGCGCTATTTCATGAAACATCATTTTAATGACAATTATATATACTCTTGGATGTCATATCAATCAGTCGCTCGTGAAACAGCAATGTTAAAAATGTAACGAAATTAAGGATGTAACCTTAATGCCTTACAATTCAGAATTTGTTATATCTTAACAAATATTACAGTAAATGTCTTCATATTGAAGTAATTTAGCATTCCAAATTATTTGAAAATCAAGGTGAGCATTAAACGAAAAATTTTATAACTCCGTTGTTTCATCAAGGCTTAACATTTTAAACACAAATAATGCTTACTACAGTACACTTAATTTGTAATAAAAAACTTATTATTGTCCTTTATACAACAACATATCATGGAGGACATATCATATCATGAAGGACTTATCATGCGTTTTAAAATAATTTGTTTGGAAAGTTAATTTCAATATCCGAATGTATGCTTCTAGTTTTTATATTGTCATTGTGAATGCATTTTCGAAATATAATTGTGAATGCTTTTATCGAATCATACCTAACAGCAACAAAAGAAATTGTTGGATTTGTAAGCAATTTCTTTTCGGACAGATTTTGAGTTTTGTTATATTTAAAATATCGCACAGAAATGGAGCCCTATGATGTTATAGTTAATCAACCTGTGGTCATAGATAATGTAAGTGATTAAAGAAAATTAATTATATACGGTATAATATAAAGGTGCGGCAGTGGTTGCAATACATACATACGTCAATTATGACATCACCATACGTCTCTTGCGTCTTTCCTATATCTTTCTACCGCTTTTACCAAATTGTTGTTGGCGAAACCATCAGTTTTAAACAAGGCAATGTATGACTAAACCATTTTGGCAATGATTATGATGCTTCAATTTTTTTTTTATTTAACTTCAAATGTAATCCTCATTTGCTGACCTGATCACAAATGCTATTAAATTGTGGTATATGTTAAAGTTTATTGAAGTTTCCATTGCTTAGTATTTGGCTTATGGACAAAGGAAGAAATTTTTAAATAGAATTTGCATATGTTTAACTTAAATTTATTTTATATTTTGTGTTTAACGTTTGAATTTCAAGCAACAAATTGGATCATATTTTCCGGCCATATTATAACCACGTTCGAGATGCAATTCGCCACCATATTCAATAGGATAGACTACGGGACGGGGTTCTCTTATCCAGGTTGTTGGACGGCTCAACAGCTCGGTGTTAATGTCTCGTGCTCGTAACCCACACCTATTGCATTGTTTGAACGAATTTGGTTTGCTTAATTTGTTATAAGGATCGCGATAGTAGTCTCTAAATGATTGACAATCAAAATAAAAATTGTCTATATCGTTCAATCTTGCGTAGTCCACAAAATTTAAACCAATTCTTGGAGCGAATTCCCTTAAAACTTTTCTTTGATTTCTTGAATTCTTTGAAACCACAAGCATATCTACTTCAGGCGGTACAATATGATAACGCATTTTATAAAGTTATGCGAAAGTATAAATGCCAAAAAATATGATCATTTACTTGAGTTGAAATGAGCACGAATTAATTTTGAAAAGTGATTTAGCTCAAAACTTTTATTTAAAACTTTTAGATTTCATAATATCAATAATTTAATTCAAAACTTTTGTGTAAAACTTTCCAAATATTCAAATTACTTAGTATTGACATTGTTTTCTTAGGGTTCTGGTGTAATCAAAGCTGGTTTTGCAGGAGAACAAGTTCCAAAATGCAGATTTCCGAATTAGTAAGTTATATATAATTACTTATATCAATACTACAACGAATTTTTTTTTTACTGCAGTATAGGACGACCTAAACATCTCCGCGTCATGGCAGGAGCTTTGGAAGGTGATATATTTGTTGGACCTAAAGCAGAAGAGCATCGAGGGCTATTAAGCATACGTTATCCAATGGAGCACGGTATAGTAACTGATTGGAATGACATGGAACGGATATGGAGTTATATATATAGTAAAGTATGTATATAAAATAACAATTTACCTTTTTCAGAAGAACTAAAATCATTATTATATCAGTTTAAATTTAATAATCAAAAGTTATTAGAGGTAAAAAACTATTAAATCAATATTTCAATAAGTATGTATATAATCATCTGCATATATCACAAGACTCGCCAAACAAAAATACTGAGTGATATTTTTGTTCTCTCCAAATCGTAGAAACGTAAGTCTTACTGTTCTAAAATTAAAACTAACGAACAATTTTGTTCAATTTAAAATACAGATAACAATATAATTGTGATTTTAGAAGAGCATCCCTATTCCATGTTTCGGGTGGTGTGGTCTACCGGTGTTATACGTTGAAGACGTTGTTCTAACATAGCATTACTAGCGAGTCTGCTGACTTCGTCGTTTTTATGCTGTTCAAGCCGCTTGGTGTGCTGCAGCGAATTTTTTGTTGGACTGTGTCAAGGATTAAGTCCCTATGAATCTCTGAGTTTTTCGAGTAGCAATTGACATTTACTATAATTCATAAAACTTTATTTTTAAACCGTTGTATAATTTCTATTATTGAATTTGAAGCGCAATCCCAAACTTGTATTCCATATGAACATATAGAAACCAATATCTGAACCAATATATTATATAATGAAAAGCTGGCCCATTACCCAGTAGAGTTGTATGTAAGCCAATTCAAGTTCTTTCCTTTTTTAACGTGTACTTTCCATCTCGGTTTTTTATCAAGGGTCACCCGAGTTATTTCGACGTGTTTGAGTAAGGTATTTCATAAAGGTTGCATATGGTCAAGGGCATGTGAGTTATTTGTTTATATTTAAAGTCTATATGTAATGATTTTAAGTTATAAAATTTTATTTTCCATGTAGTCATGGATGCTTTAGTGAAACTGCAATGGTGTCAATGTACTATTTTTCATAAACTTGAAGTTGTTTTCGGTCAAATTGAAGTTCAGCAAACAAAAATATCTTAGTAAATGTTTCAACTCCTCTTATCCAAAAGTTGATCGAAATTTGTAGACTAGAGTAGCTAGAACTTTTAAACAATTTATTTTTTTTACCACATCACCAGATAATACATACTTAATAGCATATACATATATCATTTACCAAACAATTATAAAAACTTTTGTATTATAATGGCTATCTACGTTAATATTGAATTAGTTGATTTAAATAAAATATTTATATATAAAAGTTCTTTTATATCCAAAATATATATAACAATATGTTGTTTCAACAGGAACAATTAACTACTTGTGCCGAGGATCACCCTGTACTATTAACAGAAGCACCACTGAATCCTAGAAGGAATCGTGAGAAGGCTGCAGAATTTTTTTTTGAAGGTATTAATGCACCCGCACTATTTGTATCCATGCAAGCCGTTTTGAGCCTGTAAGACAATTTGATTTGATGTACATTCATCATAATATGTATATCATAATATAAATAATGTAGGTACGCAACAGGACGCGTCACAGGTGTTGTCCTTGATGCAGGTGACGGAGTAACTCATGCAGTTCCAATATATGAAGGATTTGCTATGCCACATAGTATTATGCGTGTAGATATCGCAGGGCGAGATGTTACACGTTATCTGAAACCACT